>QLOD02000029.1:17299159-17312849 GCA_003260245.2 Sideroxylon spinosum | reverse complement strand
CAAGGTTTTTGAGGAAAACTTCGCTTCAAACAACGGCACTGCTTAGGACATAAAGAAGCACATGGAAAGAACCAAAATGTACTCAAATGGAATACTTGAAGGAA
Organism: Sideroxylon spinosum; assembly: GCA_003260245.2. NCBI lineage: Eukaryota > Viridiplantae > Streptophyta > Magnoliopsida > Ericales > Sapotaceae > Sideroxylon > Sideroxylon spinosum. The sequence goes on along the minus strand of QLOD02000029.1, from coordinate 17,312,745 downwards.
CTTCAGAATTCCTTCCTTCGAAAATTGTTGATTCTTTTTACCCCTCCCAGAATTCAGCCTAGACAAGCACTCAAAGTCCTAAATGGTTTTTGGGACTACAATTCTCTACCAGAAACTACTGAAATTTCTAATTGACAACAAAACTAATGGATGTTGGCATAAAGTCCCTAACCAAAGTCTAGCTATTGTACATGAAAAATATATATGCATATATATATATAAACTTGTCTGTGTCTCAAAATTTCATTACTGTAGCTGTAAACTTGAGTAAGGGCTGCAGTGCACTTGGAGAAAACTTCCTAGCAAACAGGTAACAAACAGGTGTTTTTTTCGAATTATACCAACACAGAGTTCCATTATTCCTTATAGACTCTATAAAATCTTCTGTAATATCAGCTTTCCCAAAAGTTGCCGGATGAGGGCCTCCCCGTGACCAATCAACCCAAGTCACGGTCCTGTTGGCGTTAAGGGATCCATAGAACTTGTGGAGGAAAGTTGGAACGTAATGCTCATCCGGGTAGCAAGAAGGCCTGCAATACTTCCTGAAGACTGCGTAGTACTTTGTATCCGCGACTATTACAACGGCCAGAGAACGGCTCATCTCGAACCACTGCGATCCTTTCCTCCAATCGGAAAGCTTAATCTCGGGTCGCATGCGGCGTTTGTATCTGCCACGCCCGTACCGGGAAGGATCGTCGTATGACTCGACAAAGCTGCGGGTGGAGTCAATAAGGTATTTGTACACGGTAGGGAAGTCATAAACCGGGATGCAGCTCTCGGAGAGGAGAACAAACCGCTCGTTTGAGAAATCGAGCAGAGCGTTGGCTAGAAGCCGCCTCTCTGCATCTGCCAGTGATACTGTCCCCCATTCGACGGTCTGGAAGGATTGAAAACAAAAATGCTATGAGATTAAAGACAGAAAAGTAAATACAAACATGGGAAATGCTGGGCAATTTACAAGATTTTAGAAGAAAATCAAGATATGGGACGAGCAATTGTGCTGGACACAATGACATTCTGATAGCAAGTCCCCGGACACTGAATTACATTACAAACTCAAAATGAAGAAAAAAGTAGAGAAAAAATTTAAAGCGTGGCACATCTGCAATGGTGCATTATTTTATACTCGTGCTGAGGGTATTAAAACAGAAGACTACAAATAAGGCTGGTTTACCTCTTAATAGATGAGTACTAAATCGTTTAGCTTAAATGAAAAGGTTCTCATTCACTTACGAAATCATAAAAATATGTTATCTAAATTCATAACTCATAAGAGGCATGCGTCGCGCCTTTTTCCCTTTTTTTTTTTTTCAATTTATTGCTTGAAAAGGTGTCGATAAGGGCTGCAAGATGAATAGACAAGAGATTACCAAAAATAACACTTTAATTTATCTGTGCATTGGTATATCCAAATGCAATGGACTATTCTCAGTTCTGCTGCCCCAAACTCAACACACAAGTCCAAACATTTTCAATATCATATTAGACCAATTCCTAGCAGAACAGAGAAAACAATCCATATAGCGGACCCAATTTAGCTAGGAAAATTGCTAAGTTGAGTTGGATTAATTACTGTTTCTTATACGGTCCTCTAAAAAGGGAAACAGGGAAGATAGTTCAGAGATAAATATACACCACACTGCTAATTCAGAATTTTGTCATAAAACTTTCCACCATGTAAACATGAAATGTGTCTACAATGTCGACCTATATACATGTTGAAGCATTGAAGGATTACATGGTACTCCAAAAGCTAATTGCACTGGGAAATTGCCTCTCGAGGATGGAATTCAGTCAAAATGGGGGCTCAGTGACTCAGGCCAACAAAATAACAAAGGAATGAGAACACAAACGACCAGCCTGTGGTCAATCAAAGGCATGCCAATGTCTCAAACAGATGGCAAGGTTGGCAAACTCAAATAAGATAAAACTAGAAAGAGTAATAAAGGGCCTGGATTGGTGTGAAAAAGTTTTTTAGTAAATAAAAATGGATTCGTGTGCCTTGCTCTAGATTACCTCCCACCAACTCTTCACGAGGTAATGGATTGGACCCGGGCATCCCTAAAATGTCATTATGTAAGCTGTCAGTGAGAAAGTGAGCTAACTTAGTCTGCCGCCAACTGTCCAGCATAGAGTTAACTTATGCTTAGTTCTGGAATCTGACCATTAATAGGATTCCATACGTTTGTGCCCCAAGATGCTTATTTGAAAGCAAGGGAGACATACAACCAAATTAAGAGGAATCAATTACCACATCTAAAAAGAATAATGATCCCACCTTGATACAAAAGCGATGGTCCCTGAGGCCACCACGTAACCCTAGTGGAAGGAAAAAAGGCCAAAGCCTAGTTAAGATGAAACCATAAAGTCAAACCCCCACAAGAATAACCAACCAATTTAGGCCCGTTACCTTGATCCAACAAACAAATGACAATCAACTTCCCATACGACCAGTATTACATGGACTTTTTATTTACTCAAAGTACCCATGTCCTCCATATATAATAAGAATAAGGATATAGGGATATTCGTTTGAATCCTGTACCTAAATTAGACAATCCTCTTATTTTTACTAATATTTGAAGGGCCAACATCTTACGTTTGATGGTTTTAAAAAAAAAAAAATCTAACCTTTCATGCAGATGGAAAATAAAAATCTCATTTTTTTTTTTTATCAAATTTCAAGTACATTCCAAGATAATAATCCTATTTGATGTCAGTATACCACCTAGTGTACAAAAGCTTAAATATCATGATGCCGCGCTGCTATACTTTCTCTGTTCTCTTTTTCAACTTGCCTACGTCGCCATCTGGCTTCTCAATTGGATTACTTCCAATCACCACCCAAAGTTGTTAGCATTCTTATATTTTCTCTTTGTTCAAGTCCCAAGAGACACTAGAACCTTCTTAGGATTTTTCCCATGCACTAATCAACTCTTTTAAGCAAGCTTATTTTAAAAAAGATATCCCTCGGAAGTTGAATTGACTCACTCTAGCAGCTTCACTCAGTGAGTATTCTTATTTTTTCTCTTTGTTTTGCAAGTCCCAAGAGTCACTAGAACCTTCTTTGGATTTTTCCCATGCACTAATCAAGTCATTTAATCAAGCTCATTTAAAAAAAAAAAAAAAAATCCCTTGGACGTTGCATTGACTCACTCCAGCAGCTTCACTCAGTAAGATTGCTTGAATTCATATTCATAAAAAAAAAAAAAAAAAAAAAAAAAAAAAAAAAAAAACAAATGATTGCTCAAATTCATCACCTCATTGCAAGATAATGTAGTGTGCCCAATTAATGCATCCTCTATAAATTAGATATATTATCTATCACATCTTCCTTTCTTTTGAGACATTCATTTCAAATTTCTAAGCAAATTTGAGCAGTCATATATCAACTAAATTTGATTAATGAATCAATATATGCGAATTAATTAGATTCGATGACACAAAAGGTATTAAATTGTCACAAGAATTATATCTCATGTTTCAATTCTTCAAACCTTTATAAGAAAATACATGATAGTCTCAAATAGGAAGGTGTTGCAATCAATTTGCCCGTGTATTTTTTGGTGTTCTACCAAGAGATTGTTTCATAAGGATGAATCACAAAATTTTCACGTGTTGCTCTTCATTTTCATTTTTTTTCTGTTTTATTTTTTATTTTTTTATTTCTTTGGACTTTCTACCCTTTTTTTTTTTATTTTTTTCCCAAAGAAATAGTGTGTTGAAAAACAATGAGCTTTAGTGGGATGATGGCTAAAAAAGCGGGCAGGCCCCCCCCGGGGGGGGGGGGGTAGGCCAACAAGACAAGCTATACACTTTAGCCCCCTAAGGTAGTGGAAGTTCGAATCCTTGCAACTCAACTTAGAGCGTTGTTGTTAAAAGTGCCGACCCCTTATCACCTGAGGCGCAAGATGATAGCTTAAGTAAGGCAAGGCACTAATTTAGGTTTTTTTTTTTGTTGGGGAGGGGGGGGAGAAATAAATGCTCTAAACATTCTAAAAATCATAAATATGGACTTTATACGCATCACTGTTTTAAAAGGGGTGGGGGACACCATGGTCTTTTCCAATTAGGTAAATATAGGCACTTAACAAATAATAATATCAATCATTCAATAGCAATTATTCTTTGCCAAAGATGTAAGTTAAAAAAATAAAATAAACTAATCTTATCTACATAAACTAACAGAAAAATAAAAATAAAATAAGAAGTTCTAAAATGTTTTAATCTTCATCCACATCCATCACACCGTCGTCTATGCTACCATTACATCCATCACTCGATATGTAGCCATCTATGTTTTCACTACTATACTATTAACCGTCTTGGTCCAAAATAACGAATTGGTCTTGCATTTAGGCTTGAAAAATAAAAATATCAAAAACACAAAAGGGGCAACACCTAAAGCACCTCTCACCTAGACATCACCTTAATAACATCATCTCACCTCTGGAGGCATCAAAGACGTTAGACCTCGCCTGAGCATCCAGTGAGCTTTTAACAACACTACCTTGGAGGTTTGACGGAGTGGTCTTTCACATGTTCCCCATTTTGACAATTCAACTAAACATCGTAATGGATGTTCCTAGTTGCCACAAAAAAAAAAAAAAAAGGGTGCCATGCATCTTACCCTTATGATCTCCATTAATCCAAAGTTTGACCTAATTTAGGCTTGCCTACTATGAAGCCAGTTATACAAAATAGACCAAACAAATGCTCTTAATTCTACGCAAAAAATGTTTCAAATAACCATTCAAACATACATTAAATGAGCTCTGGCACCAATTGTGCAGATTGCTAATGGGAGATGTTTCCTATACCACTCAAGTCAATTTGTTCTAAGAGCTACAGATACTTCTAAGAAGGAATTGGATCCGTGAAATACAACAGCTTCCTATAAGATTAGAAAATGAGAAGAACAAAGAAAGGAACTATTGTTTCCTGCAAGGAACATTAGAAAGCATCATATCTATAGTTCTTTCCTCAAATTACTTGATTTAACTCACACCCCACATTTTGAAGAAGACCGGATCATTATATCTTTCAGTGGTAATCTAAGCTCATTACTTGCATAAAAAGCATTTCACAAGCTGAACCGAATCTTGTCAAAACCAGAATATGTGTGTATATGTATATTTGTGCCTCTACAAGCAATAGAGTCAAGATGCATGATTGTAATGGAAAACTAAAGAATTATATTAGTTTTTATGCAACACGTACCTTGCTAGGGATCTCACGTCTGTAGAAGGGAGACGAACTGGATAAATTAAGTTGGTATCCTGGAGGTGCATGTACATAAATCGAAAACAGCTTCTCATGGCCTTTAAAGAACCTCTCCCATAACGGCAACATCGGCAGTGGTCCTCTTGTCAAGAACATAAAAGCCACCTTGGGCACCCTAGAGTAGGGATACTCAGCCTTCTTTGGCACCATGGAAGCTCTCCAAAATAGCTCCTCATCCGACAAACTATGCGCCAGATTCTTTGGGCGAAGAAAGCTATCCATGCTTAAACTATCCTCCTTAACACAATTCTGAACAATAGTACAGTTACTATTAACACTGCTTGTAGGTGTAGGAGCCAATGCATAATTGCTGTACAATTGCTCTGCCTGTAAGCTAAAATATCTGTTAATATGTGGACTTGAGGTCAACCCAATAACCACACCAACAACAAAGATGATCAAAACAACGAGAATTCTCAAAATTCCAACTAACGAGTCTTTGATCAAGGAACCCAGAGACTTCTCCGGCTCATCTCTCTCCCCTTTACTTCTTGCCATATTGAATTCCAGTAAAGAATAAAGTTAAATCCTAGGAAACTCTTTCTCAATTATCAACAGTTCTCTTTAAAAAAGGAAAAATAAAAATAGCCTTCCAAATCGAAAACTCGAACGTTGGCCTCAACAAAATAAATTCACCAAAAGCCACTAAATTGATAAAATCGAACAATTGTCATAGTGCATGAAATAGACTGAATCACCAATACCTACGAGTGAATCAACACCCGAGTTCGACTTTCCGAAACTTCAGTAGCCTTAAAAAATCACTGCTTTTGATTTCACCAATCGAAATCGCCTCCGCGAGGCCAAAACGAACAAAAACAGGGAAAACAAACACAAAAACTAGAACTTTTCGGGATTTCACAGCATTCAGCCGCTGAAACACAATCACCAAGTTGATCTAGACCACAGAACTAGGGTTTTAGCTACACGAAATCCGACTAAAAGTAGGTAAATACGCAGAATCGAAAAGAAGAGGATAAAAAAAAGGAACAGACTTTTTGCGATTGACGATGGATATCTAGAGTCTACAGATACGTACATAAATATGTGTAAATATGTGCGCGGACATGGAGATGGACGAGGTGGTGACGCGAGAGAATGAGAGTTCGACGAATTGAAAAATCAATATATATATAGAGAGAGAGAGAGAGAGGGAGGAGGAGAAGAAGGAAAAGGACTCTTGGTGAGTTAATATCCAAGTAGAGGGTAATGGAGTCGCTATTGTGTGCGTGTGATGAGGCGGCGAGAGTTGACAAATTAAAGCATTCCTGGATATTATTGCAACTGAGATACGCACGCCCCTCGCACGAGGCATGGTCCTCTGCTCCTCTTATATCGCTTCTTCCTTGGGCCAAAATTTTATTTTTTTATTTTTATTTTTTTTTTGTAATTTTCGAACATATTGTTCATATTTTTTAAAAATATTAAAAATAATGGAACTCACAAAGTTCTCCTATTTTTTAATTTTTTTTTTTAAAAACAATGAGAATGCTATTTACCAAAGCACGAAGAAAAACGTCATACGAGATTAAAAAAAAAAAAAGATTAAAATAATAGTTTGATGAGTGAGAATTCTTTTTGAATAAATTACATATATTTTTCATCAATTTTGGACTAATCATAGATGACTGCTTTCAATATTTAAAATTTATATTTTTGTCTTTTAAATATTTATCATAATTAAATTCTTCTGTCAATTTGAACATCAATATTAAATGGAAGTAGTTTGATCGCATTAAAAAATTATTTAAGATGTCTTTTTTCTATTTAAACTAATAAATTGTTCAAAACGTACTTAAGAATTTCAAAAGCTAAAAAAATAAAAATAAACAATGTGCAAATGGAATAATTTTCAATATTTTTTATTTAATTCATTATTTTCTATTTTAAAAAATCTGCTTCAATATTAAAGATAGAGTTGGGTTATAATCTGAAAAGGAATTTTTTTTCTTTTTTAATATTTGAATATGATAATAACATTTTGGACATTCTATATAAAGGGACATTATTTTCTCAAGTTAATTAACATTAATACCCACATAAATGAAAGAATTTAATTGAGACAAATATTTCAAAATAAGGGGTATGAGTTTATATTTTAAATGTTAAGAGTTAATACTTATCATTGCCTAAATGTTAAGAGGAGGTAAATATAATTCATCATTTTTTAATTTAAATAAGTTACAACATTTCAGAGCTTAAATAATAAAAAATTTTCATTTATTTAAGAAAATTATTTAAAATTTTTTCACATTAGTTTAATATCCACAATTATTATTGTAAGAGTTGTGCAATTATAAGAAGGTAATGCACTAGTATTTAATTTATATCATTATAAATAAAGAAACATTGATGAAGTTTCAATTTAGTTTGCACTTTTTTGTCTTTTTATAATATCATTTAATCACCTATTGTTTCAAATTTTATACAAAATAATTTCTAAAATAATTTTTAAATAAATAATTTCACATTTTAGAATTTTAATTGCTTTTTTCATTTAAATACTCAACTTGATTAGATTTAAAAATGACCTACTGATCATATGCGTTGGCCCCTTAAATTATAATATAATAATATATCTCTTAGTATCCTTTCATATGTAGAACTAAGGAAAACACATTATGATGATATATTTGTGATGTTACATAACTAATAATGTTGGTACAAAAAATATTAGGAACATATGATAAGATATCCAAGCATACTTCCTTAACAAGAATGTGCTTGGGGGCAGTTCATTTGTTCAGAGAAACACCCAAAATGAGTCCCACTGCTTTTAAATATTTACATTTACTTAACCCTAATAACAAATGCTATTTATTTTCACATCTATTACCTTACGCACATTCAATGCTATACAATGGACATTCAATGTTACATGATGGGTATTTATTATAGAGCATACTGTTGTAGTAAAAAAACTTCTTTAGTGGAAAAGTAATGATTGTATTTTAAATTATTTGACATTAATTTCTTCCTACTATTAGACCATAAATAAAATACTTAGTACCAAATTTTAATTATATTCATTATTGTCCATGAGATGCTATCAATTTACTTTCTATTTTCCCAAACTTTTGCTAACTTTACTATTGGATGGATTATGATTGGGGACTCTCTTCAGTTCTTTCTTTTGACTCCTTTTTCTCTACAGGGCTTGATTTTTTTAAATTTCAGTAAAAAACATAGTGAAATATGTTCAGTGGTATTTTTATTGCCGAATAGATAAGATAGATAAATCGAGATATTTCAACATTCTTTTGTATAGAAATTCACGACGTGCAACAGAAAAATGATACACTATTTGACATCCTACAATTGATAATTTGTCTTAATATAAAACTTCCATTCCACCTAATAATATTATTATGTATATGAAGAGTTTATTTCTTGATGTGCTATATTATTATTTTTTAGAGTAATTATTGAGTTGAATGCTGGTAACCAAGCAACAAAAGTTGGCGCATTCAATGTATTTGTCAGTGAAAGATAATGGCCACAAATTGAAATTTTATTTGTAAAAATGAGAGATGTTTAATTAACCCTTTTTAGTCCTTGCAAACATTATTACTTGCACTTATTGTTGGCAATATGTAACTATAAAGCATTCAATTGTTTTGAAGTAGTGAAGTGACGGGGAACTCTTGAATTTGATTATCGCACCTTTACTCGCAAACAATTTTCTTGTCTTATAAATTTGTGTTTCACTTTAATTTCACTACACTTTAGACCTAGGCGGTCTCTTATTTATACGTAAAACAACAATTTGAAATTTCTTTAGTTCTTTTTCTCATTTAAAGTTACTTAAAAACTTGTTACTTTTAAAATATTTTGGTCAACTATTTAAGATTTTTGGAGTTAATATGTTTTTTTTTTTTTTTTAATGGTAGCCCCCCAATCCACTATTAACGTCTGTTTGACAAATCTGTAATTTTTAATCCTTGTGTTCACAATTTTTCGTTTTTATTTCATTGTAAAAAAATATAAAAATTTAAAAATTTATTTAGTAATGATAATTATTGGCTATAGTTATAGTATTGAAATAGTAACTGTCGACTACAACAATGGTGTGATCAAATGAAGATAGCAAGAGTATGCGACGGTCGAAGATGGATTGTGGTTGTCAACAAAGTTGGTGATCGGCCAGCTAGCGATGGTACAAGTTGGGTGGTGGCCGAAAGTGAGTAATAACAAGTGACAGAGAGAAGGTACCGAACAACAATGATGTGATTGAAAGTGGGTGGCGGGTGACAACAAATAGTGGTGGCCGAAGGTAGGTAGCAACTGATCAACCAATGGTGATCTACTCTAACAGTCGAACAAAAAGAAAAACAAAAAAAGAATAAAATAAAATAAATGGTCATGCTTCGGCCTCAAAATGCACCTATCATTCCTTCAAATATACTGATATTAAAATCGTATTAGTTCATCAATGCACTTTGTATTGAAGATTTGTTTTTTTTTTTTGGATGCTTTTGCAATTTGATCCTTGTATTTTTTTTTTTTTTCCTTGTTGGGTTTAAATAGTGACGTTTTTCATTTTAAATTATACCTTATTTAATTATTCCGCCGGGCAGTAACAGATTTTGAGGTGGAGGACGCTTGGAAAAGAAAATTTTAAAAATTTAATGTAATTTTATGAAAAGTTTAAATAACACCTTAATCTCGCCCCTAAACTATTTTTTTTAAATATTATAATGCTTTTTGTTGGAATTTAGTTGGTCAAAATCCATCAAAATTTATTAAAAAAAAACAAATTTTTTTAATTTTCTCTTATCAAATTTTACGTCATTTTTACACCAACTTTTTTTTAGTTTTGTTTCTATCAAACACCTTAATTTCTTAAATAATTACCTTCCACTTAATTCCAAATGTCAAAACTCTTGAGTCTACATGCTGACGGGTGATGGTGTATTTGTTTTTATCTCAAAACATGAATGAAGAGAGAGCCCAAGAGAATCTCATGTTCTTGTAGCCTCAACAGGGCGTGACATTTGCGGCTCCATAAAAACAACTGGGGATATAAGAAAATAATATATACTAATTATGAAATTTTAATAAGATTAATAAAGCAGGTAAAAGAAATTAGTCTAGTAATGAATAATTAAGAAGTAAAAAAATTAATTAAGCAGATAAAAGAAATCAGCCTAGATAATGAATAATTAAAAAGAATAAAAAAATTTAAGATAAGACAATTTTTTTTAACCAATTATCCCTAAATTATATAGATACATAGAATTAAGCGAATGTTTCATTAACCAACAAATACCAAAAAACTCTAACTTTTATCAATTTTTTTTTAATCTATTCAAATCAAATTTCACCATGTATCACTTTACATTAAATTTTTATTTTTATCATTTTATCAGCCAGACACCACCTAAGAGTCAACTTGGCCAAATATCCCTTAATATAGTTTAGTTATCATTTGCCTAGACTTTCAGATTGTTTTTTTTTTTTTTTTAATCTCCGTTTGGAGTTTTAAATTTTTCTAGAAAACTTCAAATAAAAACTTTAAAAATTCTTAACTTGTAATTAAATTTCTCCACATGTCACTTTTCACATCAACTTTTGATTTTGTTTTTTTTTTTTAAACTTTTTAGGAGCTCTAAATACCACTTATATATTGACTTTTCTAATAAGAAAAACATACACAAATATATATTTTATATTTACAAATGTTGTAAGAAGTAGCTAGGAATAAAAAAATATATAATACAATTAATATAAAATGTGAAAAAATAATAATGGGAACAACAAATTTTGGCGTGGATGGAAGTAAAACATGACAATGATATGTAATAAATATTGTATTAGTGACGATAGAAATGGTATTAGGATGGTCGTTAAAAATAGTGATAATTGTAGTGGGTATCTATCATAACTAGAAAGAATATATGATTGTAGTCAATACGCATGGTTGGGTGGTGGTACAGCTGGGTTGGACAATGGTGGAGGGTGCTAGTGATAACAATAGTATTCACATTGTGTGGGCACGTATGAAGTGAATAGCAGTCATAATAATTAATGAACGACAATAGTGGCAACAACCATGAAGATCACAGCAGCCAGGTTTGAAACACTATAAGAAATATAGGTATAGGTGAGAAAAATATATTTTGTTAAAAATTACATTTTCTTTGCTAAAAACTTTAGACAAGGAAAAACATTTCTTGTGGATTTCTTTGTTTATCCTCCGCCTATAATTTTTAGCATGAAATATCTATTTTCCTTGCCCATAGTTATATTTAGCAAGAAAAAAAAATCGTTGCCTATTCTTACATTTTATTAAGGAACTAATTTTTTTTGTCCACTAAAAGTAACTTTTAACGAGATCATAATTTTGTTGCCTATTTTTACCTTTTAGCAAGAAAACAAACTGTCGACTATCTTGACATTTTAGTGACAAAATTATATTCCCTCACCTATAGTAACTTTTGACAAGAAAATATCTCCGTCGCTTATAGTATATAGAATTTCAATAAATAAACTTTTAATGACAAAAACAGATACATTTAGCGAAGAACATATTTCCTCACTAAAAGTATTGATTTTAAGAAAATAAAATTTCCTAAATATTTAATTTTAACCTGTTACGATAATAAATCAAACCTACAAATAAGTCTGTTACAATATTAAAACAAAATATACAAAATTATCATATTAAAGTCATCCAAATCCAATGACGAATAATGACATCCAATTTTTTGTAAAAGTGGTCCTACAAACGCAAACTCCTCGATTATCTTTATCAACTGAGCTTGTTGCATTGCCTACAAAAGTTATTAAAAAAATTAATAATAAAGTAAAGTCAAATAAAAAATTACAGTATTCAATCAAAATTAAAAACAAAATTTTAATTGAAGTCTAGAAATAAATGGAGCCACAACACTCAAAATAATTTTTTGTCATTTTTTATTTCGTATAAATTAATTTCTATTTTCTAAAACAAATTTTGAAAACACAAGTGACCAAATGCGTTTAAACTGTTTTCTTTGTTTTCAAAAGTATAAAATGAAAAATGAACTCAATATATAAAATAGAAAACAAAAAAAAAATAAAAAAGGAAACTAAATGGCACTTAAATTTTTTCAATTGTTATCAAATTTATTCATGACAATATGCATAAGCTGGATGCGCAAATGAACTCAAAAGGCTATTCATCTGCGCATCTTCTAACTGCAAATTTCACCTGAGAAACTGAACAAATTCCACAAAAAACATATCAAAATTTGGAACTCAAAAACTAATACTTGGGAAAAAGACAGCTCAATTTGAGCAAGAGAATAAAAATTGTCATTACAAAATTATACCAAATATTTAGGATCGATTTGAACACAGCAACATTTGGGATTTGTAAATTTCGGACCAATGGAATATGTTCATCAATCTCCAACTATTTCACGTAGTCTCTCTTTTCACTAAAAATCATGGTGTAACATGTACTTGGCCTCTCATGTTTCAGTAATTGTATCACTCGGGGTATTCCCAAACTCTATTTCATTACCAAAAATAAAGTACCCTTTTCTGTCAAAACAAAAATTTATAAGTTCCTAGTGAATAGAGAAATGGCATCTATGTTCATCTCTTGTTAGTCTAAGAACAGTTTATAGTTTTCTTCTCAAAGGCAACATTAAATTCATTGTAACAACTGATAGGAAATACAAAATTTTGAGTTTCGTCGCATTGCACTTCCATATCAGAAGAAATAAGCTACAATAACATGGAGAAAAAGGGACTCAAAAACTATGTTAATCCTATGTCTATGATTCTAAGTGCAGAAGGAGAGATTTGGTTCACATTGGAGCCTGGAGGTTACAATCAAGGATCAAACCAGACCATACATTTCCCATGGCCAGATTTTATAAACTGAAACTATAAGATTTTACAAATTGTAAATATACTTATATTTACAGAAATAATATGTGTAAGAATCGAGATAAAACAAGATTTGGATCATATGTTTTTACATTGTACAAAATAATTGTTAGATTTTTTTCATACAAATCAAAATCTATGCAATTTATCCTACTACTGCAGGAAATGAAACTTAACTTAAGCAAAGAGCTGTTCACCAAACTAGAATTAAAAACACATTCTACAAAAAAATAGAAATTAACAATCTACTCTATGTAACTCCCCAAGTATGAGGATCACAGCAGTCAGGTTTGAAATTAACAATCTTCAAGAAAATTCTTTGAAGGAAAATAGAAGGAAAATTTTATTTTCTTTCAAACAAGATTTAAACTCTCTACAAGTATATAACTCTACTCTATGTAATTCTCTAAGTAATATATATATAT
>QLOD02000029.1:17283895-17294215 GCA_003260245.2 Sideroxylon spinosum | reverse complement strand
AATGTGATTGGAAGAAAGTATAACTTTTTGTAACTTTTGGTAAATTTTGGTTGTTTTTCTAACAACCAAACAGGGCCGTTTGCCCAAAAAAAAAATTTTGGTATAAAAGTTATTACGTGATTAAATTTAATTAGAAAAAATTGAAAAACATTAGGTGTCATCTGATTTATTTTTTTATTTTTTGTTTTTGTTTTTTATTTTTTGTTTTGAACTCATTTTTTATTTTATATTTTTAAAAATAAAAAAACAGTTCAAAATACATTTAATCAATTGTGTTTTCAAAATTTATTTTAAAAAACAGAAAATAAGTTTATACAAGTAATTTTTTTATATTTATAGTGTCAATTAATTTTTAAAATGGTATTTAGTTTGCCAAAAAATTAGTATAAAAGTTACACATGATAAAATTTAATTACAAAAAGTTGGAAAACATTAGGTGTCATTTGGTTTGTTCTATTTTATGCTTGGAACTCATTTTTCATTTTACGTTTTTTAAAATAAAAAAACAGCTCAAAATGCATTTGATCATTTGTGTTTTCAAAATTTATTTTAAAAAATAGAAAATAGATTGACAATTGAAATGAAAAATGGCAAAGAACATTTTTAACTCAAAATAAGAAAAATCTCAAAATAAAAAAAAATAGTATTTTTGTGTTTATTATTTTGGGATTTTTAACACATGAAACAAAGTCCGGAAAAAAAAAAAAAAAACACCAGATGCCACCTTAAGAGTTTTATGGAGATTTTTGAGTCTTCAAACAATGGGGAAATTTCACTGATTTCCCCTAAGGTCTTTAATACTGATAGAAACCTCTCCTGAAGTTTCTCAAATAATATTACCCTCCCTTCTTTTATCTGACATTATCTTATCTGACATTACCAAAGGACCCATTAGGCAGCAAAAAAAGTGCTCGCCATTGGATGACTTGAAAAAACGAAATTACCCGAAGGTATATATACAAACACTTTGGAATTTTTGTCTCCATTTTACTCCTATCCCTCTTCAACCCACACGAGAGAGAGAGAGGGGAAACGATAAGGAAAAAACGTGATCGGATGACATAAGAGAACGACGAGACGATAATGCTCCAACAGCTAAAGAAGACATGAGTCATTTTATTTTATTTTATTTTCTTTTCTTTTCTTTTTTGGGAAGAAGAAGAACGTACAAATAGTCTAAGCACTGCTATTCTTTATTAAGATTCACTACAGATAACTACGTAAAATGGAAATAGTGTATTTATATTAGATTTTGTAGTATTTGACAACTGTTAGAGTTTGTTTGTTTTTTTCTATTTTTTTTTTCAATTTCTAACGAAAATTGTGTAGTCAAGGTTACCAAAATTTGGGCTTTCATGGTTTACATTTGGAATAGTTTGATACCTTAGGTTTTTTGTTTAGTGATGCTAGATTTTAGAAATGTTTGAAATTCTCCCATGTTTTTTTGGCAATCCCAAGAGTTAGGATTTTAGAAAATTGAGGGTTTTGAGTTTTTTTTTTTTTTTTGGCATTCTTAGAAGTTATACGAATTTTTTGTTTTAGTTTTACAATTAATTATTGAACTAATTAGTCAATTATAGTTGAAAAATAAAAATAGTTACTTGTAGCTAAAGTCTTATTTGATATAATTCATGTAATACTTTACTTATAATTGTTGCAACAAAAATAAACACAAATCAAAACATATCATGTAAATCATATGCCATAAATTCTTTTGTTTTATCATAATATGTTTTTTTTTAATATAGTTTTTCTATACTTTTAGCAACAAATATAAACACAAATTAAAAATCGCACCAATCAAATATTTAATATTCTATTTTGTGAGTCATACGAATAATATGTCTTAAATATTTCTTTATTTAATTAGAATATTTTTATAATTTATAGTTTTTATAATTTATTTCAAATATTTAATATTTAATTAGTTTGATGTTCTAATTTGTATTTACCTTTTGTTCTAAAACTTTTGAAATTGCAAATAATAATAATAATAATAAAGGAATGATGATTGTGATAAATATTACTAACTATTTTATTTTAAATAGGTATCTTTATCATATAATAAGATAAGTATCTTTACAATGATAGCATATGAGTGGAAGTTAAATTAATCATCTAAGCTATCCTATGTGAATTCAAAATTCTAAGTCTTCTATTATTTAGGAATAAAGTGAAACATTAGTAATAGAATGACGAGAGAGTAACAGAAAAAGACTTACCTTATAATAAAGATACCTATCTAAATTAAAATATTTTTAATATTATCATAGGTATCATTCATTTATAATTTTTTTTTTAATTTCAAAAGTTTTAGAAACAAAGATAGGTTGAAACTTGTGATTTTTTTAATTTTTTTTAGCATTCTTAGTAGTTATTATTTGTTTTTGTTGGTTTGGTTTTTTTTTTTTGACTTTCTTTTTTTCTTTCTTTATTTAGCCACGCCTCCTGTTTGTTTTGATTTCATCATTAAGCACAAGAAAAAGTTGTTAGATAAAGTAACATTGATCCTGATACCTATTGCTATTTGACTTGTTGGCTGATGTTCCTGAGAAAATACTCTCATTATCACCCTGGGTAAAGGTTATCAGTCTCTATATTTTGTGATCTTCCTCAAAGTGGTAGATTTGATATTCACATTAACAAATTACTTATTGATTTGTTCAATCTTGCTAGTGTTCCTAGCACACTGAACTTATTTATAGAAGTAGACTCCCCCAATCCATGTCAGGTAGAAAACTCTATTCATGTGGACGGAGAAGATGTGGAAGTGGTAGAGGTAACCCAAGATGGGCATGTTTATGGTTATAATGATGAGGATGATGATTGGAATCTGGATAAGGAATGGGAGGTAGATTCAGATGATGGGGGTAGACTTGTAGATGAGATTAGTGAGGTAGATGATGAGTGACATAGTGACTACCAATTAGGTGATGAGGTGGGTTACATGTCTAGTTGGAGTGATGAGGTTACAGAACATGGGGTTGGGTTAGATATAAGTTATTTTGGGAAGGAACCTTATGTGGATTGTGAGGGAGAAGTTGTGTTGGAGGAGAAAATGATTTTTATTGACATGGATGCCTTTAGGGACAAACTTAGGGATTACACGGTGGAGAAAGGGTTTCCTATAGTGAGAGACAAAAATAAGAAGGCAAGGGCAACTGTGCATTGCGTTGTTAAAGGTTGTTTTTGTAGGATTCATGCATCCCCGCTTTCTGATGGCATAACCTACTAAATTAAGACGTACATACC
The DNA here is from genome assembly GCA_003260245.2 of Sideroxylon spinosum. Classification (NCBI taxonomy): domain Eukaryota; kingdom Viridiplantae; phylum Streptophyta; class Magnoliopsida; order Ericales; family Sapotaceae; genus Sideroxylon; species Sideroxylon spinosum. Next base: position 17,290,963 of record QLOD02000029.1, on the reverse strand, counting down.
TAAGCATACATGTACTAGTGTTAACCACCACGAGGATGCAAACTCTACTTGGATAGCAAAAAGACTTCTTAAGGATTTTAAGGAGAATCCACAACTTGAATTGGATGGCATGCAAGAGAAATTAACTGGCAGATATGGAATTGAGGCATCTAAGATACAATTTTATAGAGTAAAAAAGAAATGCATGGATGAGCTTGAGGGTAGTCATAGGGGCCAGTATAAGTTTCTTCCTACTTATGTTGCTGTGGTTAAGAAGATAAACGAAGGAAGTTAGTTTAAAATGGATTACTTTAGGTCTTGTCCTATCAAATATCCCTTGTTTCGGAGGCTATTTGTTTCATTTGAGAATAAAGTAAGTTTAAAATGGATTTTCGCATAAATGTAAGCCTTTTATAGGAGTAGATGGGTGTCACCTTAAGGCTCCTTATGGTAGAGTCCTAATTTACTGTTACATTAGATGGCAACAATGGTTTCTATCTACTTGCTGTTGTTGTGGTTGAAAGTGAGAATAATGAGAGTTATGGTTTTTCTCCTTGACCACATTCAGACCATAACAAGGGCTAGTAGGCAGAACAAGGCTTGGATTTGGATAGGGTTTTTATATTTTTGTTTGCTGAAGTTTCACATATAACTTGCGCAAGACACTTATTTAACAATTTCAAGGAAAAATACCCTGGCCTTGCTCTAAGAAAGCAATTTTGGATAGCTGCTAAGGCTTACAATCATTTGAAATTTAAGGATACAATGGCTACAATTAAGGAGTTAAACATAAAGGCACATGATTATTTGCTTAAACTTTCAATTAGTTAATGGGCAAGGCATGCATTTGATGATAGGGTGAGGTCTGATCATATCACAAACAATAGGGTTAAATCATTCAATAATTAGCTTAGCAATTTTAGAGGTAAGCCAATTCTCATAATGTTAGAAGGTATAAGGTATAAAGTCATGTCTAGAATCCAAACTAGGCATAAAAATGAAGTGACCTGGACACATGGGATAACATCAAATATAAATAAATTGTTGACCAAAGTTGGGAGGGAAGGCTATGTAAGGCTGAATATTGTGGTGGATTAGAATATGAGGCCATAGACAATGGGCTAAGACACTTGGTTGACTTAAGGAAGATAGAGAGAGTGTGTGTGTGTGTAGGCAGTGGGAGATCTCTGGGATTCTATGCAAACATGCAATGGCTGCAATAATAAAAGATAGGAAGAATGTGGAAGACTTCGTTCACTCATACTACTCTAAGGAGACATACTTAAGAGCATATAGGAGAATGACACATCCAATCCTTGATCATATAATATGGAAAATCATTCTAGGTGACCCATTAGACCCACCGCCCCTTAGGAGAATGGCAGATAGGCCAAAGAAAGCCAAGAAAAAAACAGCAGATGAAGCTGCAATTGGGATAAGTCAATCTAAGAGGTCACAAACTGTTAAGTGTATGCGATGCAAAGAGTTTGATCATAACAAAAGGACTTGTCAAGGAGGACCAAGGAGGACCAACTGGTAACAAAGGTAGAGGAAACAATATGAGAGGTTCTGCAAGTGGCAATGAAATGGGAAGAAACATTTTTGTTGACCCAAGGTTCATAAACTTCATTTTATAATTGATTTTAATGATAACAAACATTGAATTAAATTTTTACAATTAATTTTCAAATAGACATTATTAAAATGTTACAATTCATTTTAATTTGATAGATTCGAGATGATTTTTACATAATTTTTGTAAAGAAATAAAGGAATTTCAAAGTTTGGAGTAATGAAAATTAAAGAAAGATGAAGACTTGGAGTTGAACTCCGATGAACATACAAATTAGACATATATTAGTATATAGATGATATCAAAATATCTAATGGTTTAATGTTTATGAAATTTTAATATAATAAACTAGACTTCCATATCTACAACTTTACCAAAGGAAAATATTTGTGGATCTAAAGTTAAGATATCTAAAAATGAGTTGGAATTTTAATCATTATAGAAGAAAATGTTAGTCTGAATTCTAGAGGTAGCATTGGTTTTTCTGCTGTAACTCATAATCTAAAGATTCAAAAATTCTGATTGTTGGTGTGTGAGAATGATATCTATAAAACTATAACTTTTGTGGTTTAAGTTTCTCCAATTCTAAAAGTATCATATTGAAATAGTAGCCTTATCGGGAAATATAGATTCAGACTTTCAGAAATAGCTCTCTAGAGCTACTCTCAGTTTGAAGGCTATATCTAATGATCTAACCGTTGGATGAAGCTCAGATTTGGCCAGAATATAACTGACTCATATATTTACAAATTCATGCCCAGAAGAAATGTCATATATGAACGTTATGAGGATACAAAATGATCATAAAATTATCTCAGAAAATCTAAATCTGAAAGATAATTTTGGAAGTAAGGAAATTTAATTTTTTTCAAGGACAAAAGTGTCTTTTCACTTAGTAACTACCATTTGAAAATTTTTACCTATAAATACGATCTCAAGCCCATATTCAAGAACGAGAAGAAGATAAGAAAGAAGTACTTACAAAGAGTATAAGAAAGCCCATAACTTTACAAACATAGAGTGATTTCTTCCTACACTTGTACTTCATATTTTATACTCAACTTGTGAGAGTTTATTTTTTATTTAATTGAGTGTTAAACTCATGATTATTATTGTAAGAGGAGGAATTTATAACTCTCTTAATTTGTGAGAGTTGGATGAGCTCTTGTTAGTTTTGGTTCAAGTATTGGAACCAAAACAAAGGATATTCTTTGAGAGACTTGTGGAATGATTTGGGGATAAAATCACTTGGGAAAGGTTTCTACACTTTGGGAAGCTAGTGTGTAACAAGTTCTTTGAAGAATAGTAGAGAAATCTGAAGGAAAACCTAGGAGGAGTGGACATAGGCAATATTGAAGCTGAACTAAAATAAATTGATTGTATTTGCTTCTCTTCCCTAATCTTTATATTTATTGCAAACACTAGCACTTACTTTTCATCCACAAATATTGAATATTTTTTTAAGTGCACTCTATTTTTTTATTATCCTTTTCATCTTGATATATTTACTTTAAGGGTTGAAAGTTTTATTTGTCAATATTTTTAAGCAACTGTCACACCCCTAACTTAATTGTCCGGGATGGACGGCATGGGATTATATTCCCATATTAAATAAACAAAGGTTACAATTTCAATTTTAAAATAATTGTCTGGACCCATACCCGGGTCATGTAAATGGAAATACAATATTCAATACAACTAAGATAATAAAGCAAGTCAATCCGTCGCCCTCAACTCAGCTCCGGGTGGCCACTCCTTGGCCTCGATGGATCTCCTGTAATATGGATGGGATGAGCAAACTTGCCCAGTAGGTAGGACTGTGCTAGTGTATACGAGTGAATCATAATATACAACACATAATAGCACTCATGACATTTCAACATAACATAATATATCAATGCGCGTGATATGTAATGCAATAACCCATGCATTCTCTAATCTCCATCTACCCAAAACCTTACCCTAGGACGGGTGACACTTAGCACACAATACGGGGTCACCAACCAAACCGGAGTCACACAGCACCGGAAATGGGTGACACTTAGCACACAGCACGGGGTCACCAACCGAATCGAAGTCACATAGCACCGGGAATCACAAAGTACCAGAGTCACACAGCACCGGGAAGGGGTGACACTTAGCACACAGCACGGGGTCACCAATCGAACCGGAATCATATAGCACCGGGAATCACTTATCCATCCAAACTTCTCGTGCCTCTGCATGCCCATAACATTGATATGGCACTCTCGGCCAATCAATAAACACATTCAAAGCCAAATGATACTATCCCAGTGCAATGATAGCCATCCAAACTTTTGTGATCTGAATAAACATTAAATCTCTCACCGTACAAATAATGTCACCATATCTTTAAAGAAAAAACCACCTCTTTCAATTCTAAATCATGCGTGGGATAATTCTTCCCATGCGGTCTCAATTGTCTTGACTCATACGCCACTACCTGATCATTTTGCATCAAAACACATCCCAGACCTTCTCGTGAAGCATCACAATACACTGAATATCCCACACCACGTTCAGGTATAATCAACACTGGAGCCTCAGTCAATCTGCTTTAACTCTTTAAAAGCATCTTCACAGGCATCATTCCATTCAAATTTAATCCCCTTTCGAGACAATCGGGTCAACGGACTCGCCAATCGAGAGAAATCCTGAATGAAACGACGGTTATAACCAGCCAGTTCCAAAAAGCTACGGATCTCAAAAACAGACCTCGGTTGTGGCCAATCCAACACAGCAGAAACTTTAGAAGGATCTACTGCAATTCCCTAACCAGAAACTACATGACCCAAAAATTTCACCTCAAACAACCAAAATTGACATTTACTGGCCTTAGCATACAATTTATGATCCCGAAGTGTTTGCAAAACTGTCCTTAAATGTTGCTCATGCTCATACTCATCACGAGAATAAATCAAAATATCGTCAATGAACACTACCACAAACCAATCTAGGTAGGGTCGAAAAATCCTGTTCATCAAATCCATAAACACGGCCGGAGCATTCGTTAATCCGAATGGCATAACCACAAATTCAAAATGACCATACCGGGTAAGAAATGCCGTCTTAGGAATATCTTCCTCCCGAATCCTCAACTGATCGTAACCTGATCGAAGGTCAATCTTAGAAAAATAAGCTGCTCCCCATAACTGATCAAATAAATCATCAATTCTTGGCAATGGATACTTGTTCTTAATTGTCAAAAATTTAACAATCGATAATCCACGCACAACCTTAAAGTCTTGTCATTCTTCTTTGCAAAAACTGCCGACGCTCCCCAAGGAGATGTACTATGGCGAATAAAACCTCGGGTATACAAATCATCCAATTGGGTTTTCAATTCTTTCAATTATGCCGGTGCCATACGGTACGGCATTACGGAAATAGGCGAAACCCCAGGCACTAAATCCAAACAAAAGTCAATTTCCCTCCAATGAAGTAACTCCCATAACTCTTCAAGAAACACATCCTCATACTTACAAACAACTCTCCGGAGAAAATGTTTAGAGTCCTTTTCATTCAATCTCAAACTCGCCAACAAACCAGAAAATTTTCCCAACACACTTAGTGTCAAGTAACGGAGAAGACAATACTGTTCTTGCCTCACCCCGAACCTTAATCATAGAGCCGTCAAGTAAAATAACCATCACCAACTTATGGTAACAATCTATCGTCACCCGATAAGTAGACAGCCAATCCATTCCCACAATCACATCAAATTCCTTCATTTTCAAAACTCGCAAATCACCCCACAGTGAAATATCACCCAACCATAAAATGCAATCTCTACAAATCCAATTCACTGACGAACTACTACCCATCGGAGAATCCACATACATAGGTTGTTCGAGCCTCTCCGGTGTTAAACCTAAAGTCTTTACACAAGCATGTACTGTGGTACGAATCTGGCCAATTCTGTAAATTTCCTTTCATATTCCTGAACCGACATACTTCCCTGCTTTAGTTGAATAAACTCCTGAACTTTCATTTCCCTCATCACTGAAGGGAAAAGTCTCTCCAGGAATGCTTCCTTAAACTGTTCCCAATTCAGGGTGTAGATGTCCACTGTGCCCTTGTATGACCTCCACCAGTGAACAGCACTCCCCTGAAATTACCGTGCTGCCACCCTAATCCTCACCTCATCTCCTTTTATTCCCAGTGTCTCTATCATCTCAAAAATTTCTTCTATCCATGTCTCAACTTCCATAGGTTCCCCTTCACCATTAAACTTAGGCGGATCATGTTTATTGAACTCACTAATTATTCTCATAATAGGCACATTTCCCAATGTAGGTACTGCCTCCTCGGCTGGTGCAGGAGCTACAGCTGGTCCACCCAGTTCTTGCATTTGGTCCCACTGGGCCGTCATAAATTGCACCATTTGTTCATAAGTTGGCTGAGGGAAGCTACCATCAGCCAAGGGTACCTCATGAAAATCCGCCTATCCACTACCTTGGGCATTGGAACTTTGACCGCCAGTCCGACCTCTTCCACGTCCAGCCATTTTATAAAATACAACTATAATCAATTCCAAAATCAACAATATAATATAAGAAACGATTGTCGCTCAACGGAAAAGGATAGGTCTCACTACCCAAGACCTCAAAATAATCGCAACCTAGGGCTCTGATACCATTCTGTCACGCCCCTAACTTAATTGTCCAGGACGGACGGCATGGGATTATATTCCCATATTAAATAAAGGTTACAATATCAACTTCAAAATAATTGTCTGGACCCACACTCGGGTCATGTAAATGGAAATACAATATTCAATACAACTAAGGTAACAAAGCAAGTCAATCCGTCGCCCTCAACTCAGCTCCGAGTGGCCACTCCTTGGCCTCGATGGATCTCCTGTAATATGGATGGGATGAGCAAACTTGCCTAGTAGGTAGGACTGTGCTAGTGTGTATGAATGAATCATAATATACAACACATAATAGCACTCATGACATTTCAACATAACATAATATATCAATGTGCATGATATGTAATGCAATAACCCATGCATTCTCTAATCTCCATCTACTCAAAACATTACCCTAGGACGGGTGACACTTAGCACACAGTTGGGGTCACCAACCGAACCGGAGTCAAACAGCACCGAAAATGGATGACACTTAGCACACAGCACGGGGTCACCAACCAAACCGGAGTCACATAGCACCGGGAATCACAAAGTACCGGAGTCACACAGCACCGGGAACGGGTGACACTTAGCACACAGCATGGGGTCACCAACCGAAACGGAATCACATAGCACCGGGAATCACTTAGCCATCCAAACTTCTCGAGCCTCTGCATGCCCATAACATTGATATGGCACTCTCGGCCAATCAATAAACACATTTAAAGCCAAATGATACTATCCCATCCCAATGCACATGATATGCTCAATCACGCACAACAACTACAATTTATAATTCACAATATTAAACAAAGCATGTTATAATACATCATCAAACATGTCTCACCATATTCATTTCCCA
>QLOD02000029.1:17266585-17281935 GCA_003260245.2 Sideroxylon spinosum | reverse complement strand
TTAAACTATCTCATTTTTAATCAACTTGATTTTGCTTGAGTTTTTTGCTTTGTTGTTAGAATCAGCTTTTTTTTTTTTACCTTTTTTTTTTTCTTTATAGTGAAGAGTTTATGAATTTATGATTTATTTTATAGGGATGAGTTTGATGTAGTCCTACTCCGCAAAGCCTTACTTAAAATAAATAAAACATGAAAATGGAGACAAAAGTTTTCATTATCTACCGGGAAATTAAAGTACAACGTTTATTCAATCTCAACAACTTTGAATATATGCCAATAACTGTTGTAAAATGTCATTGTTAGCAAACTAACATATCTATGTTGGCTCTTCTACAAACACTACAAGAAAGAACTTTTTTGGCAACCGCTTTTTTCAACCTAATACAAATTTGTTCACTAAAGAATGATTTTTTTTTGAGCAAATTAAGATTGATAGCTAGTAATAAATTTTTTCCCCAGCAAATAAGATTTGGTCGCTAATGGGTGGCTCTTCTTGATCAGTTAGTCACAAAAAGATTATTTTTTAGTTTGGTCACTAAAGTATTACTTTTACCGACTAACCAATTCGTTACTAAAACTTTAAACAACAAAAGAAAAAAAAATTATTGTTTTTGTCGACCAATTGGTTAGTAAAGGTATTTTTTTGGCTACCAATTGGTCACTAAAAAATTACCCTTTACCGGAGTCGCTTTTCCTAACTAATTGGTCGTCAAAATTTTGAATAAAAATGAAAACATATTTATTAACTTTGCCGACCAATTGGTCAGTAAATGTGTCACTTTTGACTACCAATTGATCGCTAAAGAGTTACTTTTCTTGACCACTTGTTCACTAAAAACTTAAACAAAAAATAATAATATATCTATTATCTTTGCATACCAATTTATCAGTAAAAGTACCACTTATGACTACTAATTAATCGACAAAATTAATAAAAATTTATTAAAAAATAAAATAACTAATTAATAATTAAATTTTATTTATTTCTCTATCTCTCTCTCTCTCTCACACAAATAATTTTGTTTATCACATTATATGATTTAAATTAAATTTCATAAATTTTATTTTAATATTTATTTTTTAATTTTCATTAATTTAATATTTTACAAAAACAATTATCAAAAACTACAATCATAGATCAATAAAAAAATATTATTAAATTAATGTTAAAAATAAATTTATCGAATCAGACTTAAATACTCTAAATGTATACTCATGTTTGAAAATTAGATTTGTTTTTGTTTAAAACTAAAGTGGTAAATATGCGTGATCATTTAAAATATTTTTTTGTGCTTTTTTTTTTATTATCTTTGCCGAAGGTATCACTTGTACTAACCAACTGATCACTAAAAGTAATAAAATTTTGTTTATATATGTATAATACATATATCAATAATAGTTTGGCCTAGTAGTTAATGATTGCTCGTACAAATTGTTATATAACTATGGTTCTACGCTTATTTATCAACACTTTGATTGCTCATTTCCACAAGTTATTGGAGTTTTATTTTATGCATGTTCTTGTGGGGTTTTGCAAGTGTTTGATCATTACTTGGTAGAATTAAGAAAGTTTTCAAGCATTGCAAAAGAATAGATGATGAAAGAAGTTCTATGGACCAAAGTGAGCATAGTAAGGCACCCCCCTCATTAACCCAAGTGCCCCTAGAGAGTAGGATTGCATCAGAAGATCAGGTGGGCGCTCCACTAGCTAACTCAGGCACCCGTTGACTGCCCCAAGCGATCCAGAGAACCACTTTGTCCAAGAAACTCAAACGGGCGCCCTACCTTGCTGCCTAAGTGGCCCACTAGATACCTTAGGTGTCCCTCTGCATGAAGAAGCTAAATAATCTGATTTTTGTTGTGTATCTTAAGTTAACATTTTTCCCTTAACATTTGGTGGCCTATAAATACTGGATTTTCTCAGACTTAATATTAGATTTGCTATTTTAGAAACTTTGTTTGTATTGTAATCATCTCAGATCCTCTCTCTCCCTTAGGGTTTAAGGTATTATAAGTGACATTGTACTTTGTCAGTTTAATTCCAAGTTCAATTTCTATTTCTTCTACTTCTTCTTTGTACTTTCTTTCAATTTGTAATCGCTACTTTTTGTTTCCATCTTAAAAATAATGGAATATTTGTATGGTTGTTTCTTTTCTCAAACTTTTAGTTTAGGCATGCTAGGCTAGGGTTTCATCCTTGGTTTCAGTTTAGGAATGTAGTGATTGAAAGATGGTTGTTTCGGATATCATATTGTTTAATGAAGTATGTTTTTTGATGGATTTATAAAAAGCTTTGGAATTAGGTTTAACTGTTGAAACCGATTCACCTGTGTTATAACTGGGCTTTGGTTACGAGTTGATGCTCATGCATTCCAAGTGTCTGGTTCAATGTCCCAATGACTTTGAACTCCATTTCAAAACCCTAGTTCTAAGTATTTTCCACTAAAATAAATTTTAAAGCCAAATCTTTTAACCTTACACCACATGTGTGGATGTGAGGTAGAGTAAAAAAGATATCCAAATCAACGTCTTGATTCCACAATGGGAATAGATTAAAACCAAGTGTTTTCAACTAAAAGTAATTTTCATAAATTGAATCACATCTTTTCATCGGTGTTTTAAGTGAAGTTTCATTTTCAAATTATTTTCCAAAACCGACTTCAAAGACACAAAAGATTTTTCCTTTTCCTTTTAACATTCTTTGTAAGTGCTTTCAAAACGAGTTTCCAACCCTAATCGCACACACTTGCTCCCTATGGATATATGACCTAGGATTCACCTATACTATAATTATGATCATCCCTTATACTTGAGAGACTATACACACAAATTGAGTGTGGTCAAGTTTTCGATGCCGTTACAAAATGAGCAACAGTTTGGTGTGACAAATTCTGAGAACTTATGGGAGGACGTGCTTGTCATCATCTTCTATTGCATTTAGATTTCTAAGTGACATCACTCCATCCTTCTTATTTGTATTTTCATTTTTTTTCTATCATTGTATATATTTTGAGGATTTGTTAGATAGTCACATTGGTTGCATGTTCCTAAAGTCGAGTAGATTCTTAGTAGAAGACGTCGAATCGAAAGACTCATCTTACTAACCTTCACAATCAGACTCATAAACCATTGTTTCACTCACCAATTTTTTATCCTTCAACTTAATGGCACACTTAAGAGAGAATGAAAGTGTTCGTGGGGATAATGAGAATATTACAAGTCCTATGCTAATGAGAGATCACTTGAACCCTATTAGGTAAACCAAACATTCATATATAATCTTGCCTTTAAATAAAGGGACTTTACATTAAGACTTAGGATAATCCAACTCCATCTCACATTCTATGGCCTTGACTTTGAAAATGCCTGCAATCACTTGAGAGAATTTGAGGAAGTAAGTAACACTTGTATTGATCAAAACGCTAATGAGGATGCAGTACGTCTCCAACTCTTTCTTTTTTCCCTTAAGAATAAGGCCAAATTTTGGTTCAATTCCCTTCGTCCTCGTTCTGTTGGAAGTTGATGCAAAATGCAAACTGAGTTTTGAAGAAATATTTCACAACCCAAAAGATACAGTAATATAGGCAACAGATCACCATATTTTCACATAAGCCCAATGAGAACTTCTGTCAAGCCTAGGAAAGGTTTAAGGACGTCTTAATGGCCTATCCTCTCATGACCTTGAGCCATAGAGGCTTGTGAGTTTCTTCTACGAGTCTTTGACCTCCAATCTTAAGTAACTTCTATCTATCAAGTGCAATGGTACTTATTGGATAAAACTACGGAGGACGCTATGGACTTCTTTGACATGGTGGCCGAAGACTCTAATAATTGAGAATTTGGACCTCTTTCTTCTTCTAAGCATAGGAATCCTGCACCTAGTAGCTTGGAGTTAATTGAGATTAACAATCTGAGGGCTAGGCTAGCCATACTGCAAAATAAGCTAGATTCTCTTGAGCTTAAGAATAAAGAGAAATTGTAGAAGTGAATCTGATATGTGTTGCGTGTGACCAAGTGGGGCATGATGCTAATTCGTACCCCTAACTGCCTTTGCTTAGAGAGATTGCATATGGTCAAGCCTATTTTAATAGCTCCCAAAACTACCCGTTTCAGAATAGGGGCCAAGGAAGCACCTCTTACTCACAAGGTGAGAATGTCACATACCAAGTGGGAAACCAAACTTCCAATGCTTATCCCCTAGGGTGGTGGAACCATCCTAATTTCTCGTGAATGATTGACAATCAAGGTCAATCATTTCAATAGACACCCTACCACCACCCCAATACTAATAGCCCAATCCTATTATATTACAGCCAGCATAAAAGAGGCATATAGAGGACACTCTTAATCAATTCATGCAACAATAATTGAACATCAATAATCAAGTAACCCAAATATTAGATGACAATTGAGGGCAAGTCTCCAAGTTGACGCAGGCCACAAGCACCACTTAAAGTGGCAAACCTCTTGTATAAACTTTTCTAAACCCGAAAATTCAGGTGAATATGACTGAGCCATCAACCTCAGGTGCAGCCCCATATGAATAGGTGCATGCCATCAACACTTTAAGAAGTAGAAAAGTCATTCAGAAACTGGTAGATCCTAGAGCCAATGGACAAAATGCTAAGATAGGATCGAACGGTAATCATGAGGTTGAAGAGCCAAGTGAGGTAGAGGTTAAGAAGGAGAAAGAGGGAGAAATCAAAGTGAGTGATAAGCAAAAACATAGGGGAAAGAAAGGTGAAGAAGAGTCAAGAAAGAAATAGGTAGAAACAAATCTGGGGACTTCAAGTAGGCTAATTGACCCCACAATAGAGCACATGCCTGGACCACATTTTTCCTATAAGTTAGCAAAAGGGAAGAATGAGATGTTAAATTTGGAAATTTATGAGGTTTTCAAACAAGTAAGAATTAACATTCTATTACTTGAGGCTATCAAGCAAAATCGCTCTTATGCTAAATTCCTTAAGAATATGTGCACTATTAAAAGGAAGCTCAATGTTGAAGAGAAATATTTCTTGACGGAACAAGTAAGTGCCATAATCCGACGTGATGCACCGCCTAAGTATAAAGATCCTTGGTGTCCAACCATTATATGTATAATTAGAGACCACATCATTGACAAAGCCCTTCTCTACCTAAGTGCTAATGTCAACCTATTACCTTATACTATGTATCAGCAACTAGGCTTAGGTGAACTGAAACCCAATAGAGTAAAATTGCAATTGGCTCGTCACCCTGTCAAGATTCCACGAGGGATAGTGGAAGATGTGTTGGTCCAAGTTGACAAGTTTTACTTTTCAGTTGACTTCATCGTGTTAGACACCAAGCCTACCTTAAACTCCAACCATTCCATTCCAGTCATCCTAGGTAATGCAGTGATTAATTGTAAGAACGGGATCATGAAGTTTTGTAAGAGCGGGATCATGAAGTTATCCTTTGAAAATATGACTATAAAGATGAATATCTTTAACGTAGGGATGCAGATGGAAGAATTTGAGGATATTAGGGAGGTAAACTTGATTCAGTGCTTAAGCGAAGATAATTTTGAGAAGACCTCCTTTGATGATCCCTCAAAGCAAGCATTAGTGAGAATTGAGAGGTGTAACGCTCTTGATGGAGCAAGCTTTGTGAATAGTGAGGAGTTCGTGAGTGTTGGAAAAGAAGACATGGCTATTAGTGGTTGGGTACCAATTTTTGAGCCGGTGGAGCCATCCTTGATTAAACCCAAGCCATCGGTTAAATAACCCCTTTGTCTTTCTAGGGAACTTTTATCAAGTGAATTTAAGTATGCATTCTTAGGGGAGGGTAAGACATTCCCAGTCGTAATTATGTCTTCTAGGTTGAAGAAAGCGTAGAACGAAATATTTTTAGCAGTCTTGAGTGCCCACCATAAGGCCATAGGTTGGACTGTGGCAGATATTCAAGGTATTAGTCTGTTAGTGTGCTCTCATTATATATACCTTAAGGATAATGCAACATGAACTAAACCCCAATATGAAAAAGGTTTTGAAAAGAGAAGTGCTTAAATTGTTAGATGTGGGTATCACTTATCCCATCTCTGATTCAAAATGAGTGAGTCTCAACTAAGTGATTCCTAAAAATTCCAGTGCCACAGTTGTAGAGAATCAGAAAAGTACCTCAACACACCCAAATCGGGTGGCATATGTGCATTGATTGTCGGTGCTTGAATGATGTGACCTGGAAGGACCATTTATTACGTTTCCAAGTTACAATAAACAAGCCAACTAATAAATAAATAGCGGAGCTTATTATATTATAACACTCAACCAGCTAACTTTTATTAGATTGTTTGAGCAATCCCCAATAATTTCCCTTCCCGTCTCTGTAATTTTTAGGTTACTTGTCTTCCAAATGTCAAAATTAGTACCATTTTATATTGAAAATGAGCAGCATGACTGTAGAGAGAATTTACTGAACTATGTTGCAATCAGTCAATTATATAGTAGTCAGGGTAGAAACGAACATCTTTGATCTTAGAGATTGAGTACGTGTCTACGACAACCCCTACCCCTCTTGTTAAATTTGGCATCTAAAATACCAAATCCATACAATAATAGCAAACATTTGACCATGCTAAATTGAGTTGAATTAAAGGAGTTGCTTGAAAAAAAAAAATTAGAATAATTAGCTTGCCAATAAAAAAAGGTTCTCCTAGATGCTACTGACCACAACATAAAACTCCCATTTAGTAATTGTAGCAACTTAAAAAGATTAACCCTAAAAATACAAAAAAAAATATAACACCTAACAAAAATTCCTGTAAATTTTCTCTAAAATTTAACATGATACCAATTTTAGAAAACAACCTCAATCAATCTCATTTCCAAATGATTTTAATTTTTGTTTCCCAAAATTATACTCCTGTTAGTAATCACAGAGAAAAACAATCCCCAAATTGCAATGATCACTTTTTGGAAAAAAAATGTTTCCTTACAAACTAGAAACAAAAACAAAATAAGTCACAAACTAGAAACAAAAACAAGATAAGTCACAACCCAATATATATCATGAATAAGTCAGATGTCACGAAGTAAAAAATGAATTTCTATTTTTAGTGGAGAGGACACTAAAATAACATAAATTTATGAATTAGTGCAGTGCCAGTGTATTCTTTTATATTCCTTTGCAGTACTTTTTTTCTTTTTCTTTTTCTTTTCTTTTCGTTTCTTTTCTTTTCTTTTCTTCTCTTTTTCTTTTTTTTTTTTTTTTTTGGGTGATGAATCTCTTACCTCAAATTTCGTTTCTTAGAGATGATTTCCTGTCGGAGGGGTTCAATATTGGTGCATAATGAACAGTAGTAATCTTCTTTCCAAAGCTGCATATTAATCTAAATTGATAAACTCAAAATCCAAAAAAGCTTTGTTCCAACAATTTGCCCTTTGTCTACATAAATCGTATTTTTTTCATTTTGCTTATCTAGGGATCCAAAAATCAACCAGTAAATGTTAACATCACGTAAACAAAGACCAAATCAAAGGACGCTTATCTTAACCCCAAAAAAAAAAAGAAAAAATCCATAAAAAGTACTAATTGACCATTTTGCTTTCTCAAGCTGCAAAATCAAAACCGAGGTTTTCCAAAATTTTCTTTATTTTAAGTGACATTTGATTTGTTTTTTAGTTTTTTTTTTTCATTTTATGAATTAAAAGTTTCAAAACAAAAATAAAATAAAAAATACTCTCTTTTATTTGTTTTGAGATTTTCTTTGTTACTTAAAACGATTTTTTGTTATTTTTTATTTCATGTGTAAATTCATTTTCTGATTTTTAAAATAAATTCTGAAAACACAAATGACCAAATGTGTTTGACTTATTTTCTTTATTTTTAAAAATATAAATTAGAAAATGAGTTCAAAACAAAAAATAAAAAATAAAAACAAAAACAAAAAAATAAATAAAATGAAACCTTATTTATTCAAAATTTAGCAAATGAGCTTGGTATGCTCACCTGAACAGTTTTTGCTGAGATTTTTCCTTTGTTGAGCAGTTGACAAATGACAAACCATTCCAAACACTTCAATTCCTCTTGCTTTAACCTTCTCCACTGCCTCATCCACATTTTTCTACAAAATAATCGAAATCCAACACAAAACGAACCAATCTGAATCATCAACGGAATTCAATGTTGAGCAAAACGGAAATAATCAAGCAGATCCAAAACGCCTATACTCCCTGTAAAAACAAAATCAAAAAGTGAATAGATAACTAAATTATATAATGCACAGCAAATTTAAGCAGATTAAAAATAAAAAATAAAAGGTAGAATGGAGGCTTAAGCTCCTCAAAAGAACAGGAAAAGATCAAGTTTTTTGGGTACCTAAAAAAGAAACCAAACCTGTTTGCGAGAGGAGATGAGATGACCAGAGTGGGGCGTTCCAATCCTATAAATATACTTAAAATTACCTATGTTTAAAGAGATATAAATATAATGTAATATGTAAATAATTTAAATTTAAATTTATTAAGTAAATTTATATTAAATATTATAAAAATAACCTATAAACATAAAAATCGTTAAATTAAATATAATAAAGTAATAACAAAAAAGACAATCAAAATGGAAAGATAAAAAAAAAAATTCCAACTATTAAGCAAATTTAACGATTGAAAATTTTTTAGGATTCTAATTTTTAATTTTTAATTTCAAAACATCATTTCAAGATTTATATTTTAAAATTTTAAAATTTCAAAATCACTACACATATCCCTCTCCATACACACACTCACCTTGACAAACCCATCAGCCGCCCCTCTCTCCCAAACTAAACCTCTCCTTCCCCCTATATTCTCCCCAACCCAAGCCTCTCCCTCCGCCAATCGTTGGACAATTGTTTCATCAACTGATCTCCCTTATTATATAAATCTTTTTTATTTTTTATTTTTTAGTTTCTGATTTAATAGCAATAGTCAAAATACAAAAATCAGAATTTTATTTATTAACATAAAATTAGAACCATAGTCAAAATATTGAAGCCAAAAGCATATTAGTTATCACAAAATAAGAGCAATAGCTGAATGGAGAATTACTACTTGAATATTAGTGATTCAACTAAATATTTGGCTCTGAATTTAGTTATGATTTTTGTTGGGCAGTAGCTAATAATATTCTTTAACTTTAATGATAGGTCATAAACAAAAATCTTAGTGGCAAAAGACTATTTTTCTAGTAATGCAAGACTAAAATTTAAAATTTTTTTAATCGTTAGATTTTTTTAATGGGATGATTATTTATTTTTTCTTTTCACTTTAGTTATTTTTTTGATCACTTTATACGAAAATATTCCTTCTCACTTTTTTTATATTTTTAATTATTTTTATATAAAATTTTTAAATTAATATTTTTTAAAAATAAAAAATAGATAGCATAGCAGAAGACTACTTGCGGCCCAGGGGCATCGTTATGTTCACGCGGTCCTTAAATTTTGAATTAGACATAACTTTTTCTACGTGACTTCATATTTTTTCACTATATTATGTTTTTGGATAGCTTGTAATAAGATGAATACCTTGAAAAATTATAATGCATTGAAAATTTGTTATATCATTGGGTGATGTGGATAGCATAGCGTAGGATATTTATAATAAATAAAAAATTATAAATTTACTAAATACTACATTGACACATTTACTGAACAGCGTATGAATATTTTAACCTCTTTTAATTAGTAATTTTTAAATTATGTTTTCGGAGTTTTAGACATCGGCAATTCTATGTATATATTATTTATTACACCCTCGGTTCTCTTTGGTTAGGTGTGTTAGTGCATGGTGGTGATTTGGGAAGATTTAGAGTGAAAGAGCCATTCAAAAATTTATTGTCATATATGATAAAAAAAAAAGTTTAATAATTTAAATTGAAATATTTTTACCTGTTAAATTATTCTATAGTCAAAAATATTTGTTTTTTCTGTACTTTATTTATTTTTCAGTCATTCCACATAATAAAAAAAAAAGCTTTCTCACTCTTCTTATATTTTAAAAAATTTTAAAAAAATTTTGAATTAACGTTTTAAAAAATATAATAATATTTATAATAAAAAATAAATTTCTACATTTTATTAAATATGTACTAACACATATTTATTAAACATCATGAACACTTCAGTTTTTTTTTTTAATTAGTACTTTTTATTTTATAAATTTTTTTTTATAAATTTAAATTTAAATTCTTTGAGATCAAATTATGTTTTCGTTATTATAATTACGGACAATTCTTTGTTTATATGTGTTTCATAGCCATCAAAATATTTCCCATCTTATACGCCTTTCTTCTCTCTAAGTGTGTCTGTGCATGCTTGTGATCTGCGAAGATTTAGAAGTGTATTTATATTTATTATTAGCAAAGTTAGATCATACATATATCGGGGAAGTAAAGTTTTTTTTGGTTAAGGGAGCAAATTTTGGATATGCTTTCTTTTTCTTTTTTTTTTGGTTTGAATTCAGGCCTAAAAAAATTTATAACTAGTATTATAAATTATATTTAGTAAATAAAAAATAAATTAATAAGTAACTATAAATGGTAGAATCAATTAAACTTTGAACTTTTGAATTATATATAATGATGAAGTTAGTTTTTCGTGATCCTCGATTCAGGCCTATATTAGCTCCATCCATAAAAAAGAAAATAGAGATCTGTCCGTTTTGAACACTGGTACAATGCCTGTCAAAAAAACTCTAATATTTAAATTAGCAAAAGCTTTCCTATTAGATAGTGGAAAGATGGGAAAATGGTCAGGTGGAGGTTTCTTCTTCCCCAGTCTTTGTAAACTAAGGGATGAGGGGATGCCACATATCATGGTAGTTTCCCAACATAAATTTTAGACAAAAATTTTGGGATATTAAAAATCACACGCATCAGATGCTCCCGATTCCCCTTGTACAGTGGAACAAAGGGAATCTAAGGATTGGCTACTCCATAAGTTATGTGTTTATATGTATTCTATTTTATTTGACTTTGTGAGTGGCCTCGTGAACCAAACAGTTACACTTTGGAGTCATAAGCTTACTCTTCTTTTCACCTTTTGGGCTTTTGGTTTGATTGATCTTGTGAACCAAATAGAGTTTCTGCTACTCATTGGTTTCTGGTTTGATTAGTCTCGTGAACCGATAAAAGATACTTTGACCTCACGGGCCTAGCCATGTGAGACCTTTGGGTGCCTCGGTCTCTAAACTGAGAAAAATGCTTCAGCCTCATAAGCCTGGCCACGTAAGCCCTCTAAGTCGCTCGGTCTCATGAACCGAGAAAAGATGTATCGGTCTCGTGAACCAAGGAAAGATGTATCAATCTCATGGTCCCGATCACATGAGTCATCTGGGTCACTCCGTATCTTGAGCCGAAAAAAGTTGCTTCCGCCACTTGGGCCCGACCACGTGAGTCGTCTAGGTCGTTTGGTCTCACGAACCGAGGAAAGGTCTAAGTAAGCCATCTGGATCACTCGGTCTCCTAAACTAAAGAAAGATGATTCGCCTCTTAAGCCCGGCCACGTGAGCTGTCTGAGTCACTCAGTCTCATGAACTAAGGAAAGATGCTTTAGCCTCTTAGGCCCAACCATGTGAGTCTGTGGGTCGCTCAATCTCGTGAACCGAAAAAAATGCTTCAGCCTCATAGGCCCAGCCATGTAAGCCTTCTGGGTCACTCAGTCTTGTGAACCAAGGAAAGATGTTTCAACCTCATGGGCCCGACCTCCTGAACCGTCTAAGTCGTTTGGTTTTGTAAATCGATAAAAGATGCTTTAGCTTTTTGGGCTTGCCACATAAGCCATCTGGGTTGCTCAGTCTCGTGAATCGAGGAAATATGTTTCGTGTTTTGGGCCTAACCACGTGAACCGTTTAGGTCGTTCAGTCTCATTAATCGAGGAAATATGTTTCAGCCTTTTAGATCTGGACACGTGAGCCGTCTGATCACTCTTGCTCGGCTACTCTTTCTCGACATGCTCTACTCTTGCTCGATCACTTTGCTCTTACTTAGCTACTCTTGTTGGGCATTCCCTGCATATGCTTGGCCTAGTTGCTTGGTTGTTCAGCTATTCAGCCATTCTACTCTGTTTGGCCATTTTATTTGTTCGGCCACTCTACTCTATTCGATCACACAATTGTTCAGCTATTATGTTCATTCAAGTATTGTTGTTTCATTCGACCATTCTTTACTCTGTTCACTGTTTTATTTGGTTCGACTATTCTGTTCTGGTCAGTCGGTTTCCAGTTTGTTTAGTTGTTCTGCTCGTTCGGCCATTCTGGTCAACCGCTTTGCTATATTTAACCACTCTAGTCATTCAACCGACTCTGGTCTATTTGGCCATTTTTGCTCATTCAGCTGACTCTCGTTTGTTTGGTCACTCTACTTATTTGGCCAACTCTATTTGGTCACTCTACTATGTTCGGCTGTTCTTTTATGTTCGGCTGTTCTGATTGTTTGGTCGTTCTCTCTCCTACTCGGCCTTCTCTTGCTTGATTAGCTCTGTTTCTTCTTAGCCTTTCTTTACTTGGCTAACTTTGCTCATGCTCGACTTACTCTTGCTCCGCTAACTCTGCTCTTACTCGGCTTATACTTACTTCGCCAACTCTGCTCATGCTTGGCTTATTACTAGGCCAACTCTACTCATGCTCGGCCTACTCTTGATCAACCAACTCTATTCTTACCCAGCCTACTCTTGCTTAGTCAACTCTGCTCTTGCTCGGTCTTCTCTTGCTCGACCTACTCTTGCTTAGCCAATTCTGCTCTTGCTTAACCTACACTTCTCATGCTCAACTAACTCTGCTAATGCTCAATCTTCTATACTTATGTTCAGTCTACTCTTGCTCAGCCAACTCTGCTCTTGTTACACTTCTCACTCCTTTTCGGCTTCCTCTAGAAAAACCCCATAGTAGGGAAGGTGTTTTCAGAAGCCATAATACTAGTGGTCCATTTTCTAATACGATAGGCTCTAATAGTTCCCTCCAAATTAATCAAAGTTCAAATATAAATAGATTTTCGTTTAGTAAAAATCATGGATATTACAAGAGCTATTATTGGAAGCTTGGGGCGAGAAATTTAACTGCTTGAATGGTTACTCAACCTCCAAATCAAATAAACAAAAAACACCCACATATTTCTCTCGTAAGATGTTGTAGTGGTAGAAGTTTAGGTTTAATAGCTTTATCACAGGGTGGAATTTTGCGACTACACATCAAAAATCTCAATATGACGAAAATTCTTATAACACTGGCAAGTGGCTTCGATGATTTAGTTATCGTTGTGTATAGCCGCAAGCATGAACGAGCAGAGTCCCGGTGGGGTGACTCAGTGATGAGCGGTTGACAAGTTGGAGACTTCATAACTTCTAGCAAATCAATTTTGAAAATGGTCCACAATCCATCATTCACATGGCGATGGAAGTAAATTGTGGAGTCACCAAACCAATAGGCACCGAATCCAATTTGGAGCATGAAAAACAACAAGAAACAAAGGATTGAAGAACTAGAAACGGTGAACACATGGCCCCTTCGATTCCCACAGATGATGCCAGGTGATGAAGCTATTTTCTGCGATCCTCGATCCAGGCCTTCGAAAGCTTGATCCACGAGAAAAAAAAATAGAGATCTGTCTACTTTAAATACCAGTGTGGTACTTATTAAAAAATCTATGATACTTAAATTGGCAAAATTCTCTTCTAATCATGGCAAATTTTTTTTGTATATAGAGATAGTTGTACCTCCATATAGATGGATATACATATACATATATATATATATATATGCTCTAGAACATACCTCCTCCTCTTTTTAAGGCTTGATCCCTCCTGTCTTTTCCATTAGATAGTGGGAAGATGAAAATGTGAGAAAGTGGTCTTTGGAGATTTCTTCCTCTTTGATCTTTATATAAACTAAGAGATGAAAGGATAGCACATACCTTGTAGGTCTCCCAATATAAGATTTTTGACGAAAATTTTAAAATATTAAAAGTCACACCCAATTAAAAAATAGTTAATTTTAAGGTAATTAGTTCATGGTTCAAATTTTTTTAATCCGAAAGATTTTTAGTAGTAATGGGGGATAAAATAGTTACATTTTGACACATCTTTTAAGTATTTTTTCCATTAAAAAAAAATTTTTTTTTTTTGAAGCCTCCATAAAAATTATTGGAAATTTGACAAATGGGTGAGCCGCAACCGAGAACCCCGTGCATCATTTAATTTCTCCCTTTAACACGTGCATTATTTTGCGGTGGGTAATCAAAATGTTGCTTCGACATGACATCCAGAAAGATCTGACGTGGCATAAATCACTCCAAAAAATAAAAATTTAAAATTTAAAATTTCCACAAAGCTACTCAATAAAACTGTTTGGTTCTCCATTAAATAAAACAAAAATCTTTACAAAATTTAATTTTTTTACTTCTAACATAAATTACGATAATACAATTTTTATAAATTTATACTAATTTATACAATTCCAAACAAATTTAATAAAAAATTTAGATGTTATTTAGAGGGTGTTTGGAGTTGTATAAAATGATATAAATTTGTAAAAGTTAATGTTTCGTGTTTTGTGCAGTGAGTAGAGTTTTGTCTCGTAATTCGTGTTTGTAGTGATTTGTAGAGTTTTGTAGAGTTTGTATTTTTTTTTAAGGGACTCCAAATATATTTGTTTTGAACTCAATTTTCATTTTTTACGTCTTTTAAAATGAAGAAAATAGTGAAAAATGCATTTGGGACCTTATATTTTCGGAAAAAAACACATTTAACAAATTGGTCTGAATATCATGAGATATAAAAAAACGAATTATATTTTCAAAATTTGTTTCAGAAAAAAGAAAATAAATTTACATATGAACTATAAAATGACAAATAATCGTTTAAAGCGTTTTTAATCTAAAACAAGAAAATTTTAAAGCAATGAAAATGAAAAAATGTCAAACAAACGGATTTTTTATTTTTTATTTTTTGTTTGGAGAAGGAGAAAATAAAAAAAAATACAAACCAAATATTATGTTAAAAGTTTTAATTTAGCATTTTTTTAATCATTAGATTTATTTAATGGCAATGATTAATTTTTATTTTTACTCCTCTTCACTTCAGTTAGTTTTTTGGATAATTCCACATAAAAACTCACTATCTCATTTTTTCTATATCTTTAATACTTTTTTATAAATTTTTAAATTGATATTTTAAAAAATATAATAATATTTGTAAAAATAAAATTAATATTCTTAAAAATAAAATAAAATTTTATATGTTTATTAGATACTGTATTAAGACACATTTATTAAATACCATGAATACTTCATTTCTTTCTAATTATTAATTTTTATTTTTATATATTATTTTTATAATTTTTGTTTTTGTAATTG
>QLOD02000029.1:17178719-17189102 GCA_003260245.2 Sideroxylon spinosum | reverse complement strand
AGTAACAGCACATACTTGTAATGGGTGCAGTTGACAGCCTATTTAGTGAGAAGACGCACATCACATTATGATTGGAAAAGGAGTGAGGTTATTATGCTGCGTATATGCAGAATAAGGATAACTTACAATAATTATTATATCTGTTAGTAGCCATTTGACTAGTCAGCATTGATTATGTGTTTTACATTTTGACTTTTCCCAGCTAGAGACCACAACTGTAGTGTTGTTGGCAAAACATTTCGTTTGACAGTCACTTATGTTGGCTCAAACCCTTGTTGCTGATTTTGGAGTTTTTAGTGCGAACAAGTTAGAACATTGGTAGCTAACAATATTAATGATGCATTGCTAGTCATAGATACGGAACATTCGCATTACCATATTGCTGTGAAATATGTGTGTGTATTAAAATGGTCATTAATGCCTACCTCTTTGCATCTTGATCTGGCATTTATCACTCAATAGTTATTCTATGTTAGCGTTGCTTAAATAGAAACCCCAAGCCATATCCTCTGAAAATAAATTTTTTTTTTATTCATGACTATTAAAATTTTGACACACACACACACACACACCAACCAGGTTTGCAATCAAAATAATTGTATTTTTATGATCTCCTAGCTTGCATGTGCTTTCAAGCTATATATCCGTGTGTATGTATATTTGACACTAAAGCCTGTAGAAGTGAAAAAAACAAAATAACAATATATATGGTTCAAGGAGGTAGGTGATAATATGTGGCTTGTAGTGTCAAATGGACAGCTTGCTTGCAGAGGAGCTTGCATTAGTGTTGCCTTTACTTTGTAGGAGCAAATTGAAACTTTTTATAGTTGTTTCGTTAATGACAAAAAGAATTTAAAAATACAAAGAAATATTGTAGAAAGAAATCGAAATCTATGAAAATGTATATGGGCCAGTTTATTATTTAAACAAACATATTGAGATTTATATAGTCATTCATACAAAAGAATAATAGTATAACAATGTTCCTATGAACATAAAGCTATTAAGCGTTGTCAAATAATTTATTTTAATTAAAATTAAAGTGTAAATAATTTCAAAAGTTGACTTGAGTATATCTCAATAAAGTAACGTCTAAAATTTGATTAGACAATGATAACTATGGTATGGTACAAATATTAATTGATATGGTAAAAAACAACCATTTTTTTCTCGAAAATAAAGTAAAAATGTTATGTAGAACTATATTTGTGTCAGCCAACTTATTCTTTTGTTGTATTCTCTTGTAATTTCTCACCTTACCGTGCTGTAACTCCAAGGTGATTTGATGATAACACTAAAATTTTGTTCTTCCACAAGTGTTTCATTTCAGTTTCTTAGGAAATGGAATTATGGAAATGGTTAGGTTGTTTACATGGAAATAAATGGTAGTTTTGTTGATATATGATGTACCCGTATCAGATACTTGACACTTGGATAAGAACACTTGGGTGGGGGCATGATAAATATATATATATATATATATTATTCCATTTATAATTGGACATCCATACAAGCGTAGTTAGAAATTCAATTTTAGCATATAATTATGAAATGAAATTATATTTTATGCATGAAATGCTCTAGTTGCCCTTTTCCAAATTAACCTAAAAATAAAATAATTATGTTAAATACATGAATATTTTTCGGTGTCATTGAATATGAATTAATGGATCCGACTCTTAGATATGTACCTGTAAGTATAGGTTTTGTTCCTTGCCCACGGCTAAACTTGTAGCCTTCTCATAGCAAGAACTTTTGCTTCTCATTTTGTGTGGACTGCCTTTGTTGTTCCACATGGCGATGCTCGGGGGGAGTCAATGAAACACGGGTTAGATTGGAATTTTCGGAAGTTAGTGTAACTAGGTGTATATGAGCTGTAACTGCTGTTGTATTCTCATAAGCTTGGTTGTCTTGCTTCTTGGTTTCTCTTTTCCCATTTATCTCCATCTCAATCATATGTGTACCTTGTTGATATGGCTCTTTTGGTAAGTGCCTTTCGAGATTTGCTTGTGTGGGAGGGATTCTGGAGGAAGCTGATATTGTCTAAAAATGGGTCTTTCTTTTTGGGGAGAATGGTCTACTTCAGGGATGTAATACTCATGGATTGAGTTTGTGGAAAGGCATTTGACGTAGGTGGATGTATTTTTCAAAGTTTATTGCATTTGAGGTGGGAAAAGGTAAGCATGTTTGATTTTGAAGTAAATCTTGGATGAATGAAGGGAGGATACAAGACATATATTGGTGATTGTTTTTGGCATTGGGCAAGGAAGCTTCAATTGCTGATTACCTTTTGTTGGAAGGTGGAAACCACGTGGACTATTCTTCTTCGCGAGAATATGTCTGATTGAGAATTGGGAGCTTTGAAACTCTTCTTTGTATTCTTTACTCTATGAAGGAGGTGAAGGGTTGGATGGTGTTTATTGGATTACATTTAAAATATGATTGTTTGATGTTGAATCATATTATGCCTTATTAGATGGTAGTAAGACGGATGATTTTCTTTGGGCTAAAACTTGGAAAAATGGAGCTCCTTTAAAGGTGGCCTTTTTTGTTTGGTGTGTTATTCGTGAAAGAATTGTTAATAGTAGCAATTTGATTTTGAGGAGGAAGATTGTGGTAAATTGTTGTAGTCTCTGCAAAAGATATGGGAATCTACTGATCATTTTTTTTTTTTGTGTGCATTGCTTGTGGGAAAGGAATTGTGGAATTTGCCTTTCAAGTTTTGGCACGTTTTGGGTTTTTCCAAAGGAAGCAAAGCAAGTTTTAAAAGAGTGATGGGCGGTAGGCAATAATAAATGGAAGAGTGCATGGTAAATTGTTCCTTACTATTTAGTTTGGTTGCTTTTTGTTGGGGGGGGGGGGATGGAAGAACTTTCCAAGACATTTCTTCTACTCAAATTGAAAAGCTTATTTTTGGCATTTGTATAAATGGTTAGCGGGAGCAAGGAGCCGGACTTGCATAGTGACATCTCCTTGATGCCTTTTTAAATAAATTTATTTTTACTTATCAATAGAAAAAATGACATAACAAGCATTTGGATCTCAAAATTTTAAACCTTTATTCATTCCTCATACTTCAGAAATGTGTCTCACTTGATTTTATTCTTTTTCTCTTGCAGATATGCACGTATTTATGACATTTTTATTTTTCTTCAAAAATTACAGAATTACTAATGACAGTTTTGATATGACTTATGATTCCTTTCTTTTGCTTGACAAGTTGTGTTCCTTGACATTGATGTGCTTTGCCAATTTTGTACACATAGATAATGCAGAGATCTAAATATACTTGAACTAGAGCAGTTAGCTGCTATCCTTTCCAGGCATATCTCTTTTGTGACTTCTTGCACATGCCATAGAACTAGTATTTGTGTGTATTCACTGATACAGCATCTATTTGGTCCAGTTGTTACTCTATGCTGACTCATTCATTGCAGGGTTTTAGAGATTAAGTTTTGTGATGTGGCATCTGTATTGGGGGGGAGGGGGGAAGGCCTGGAATGTTTCTATGTTGTGTTCCATGTGGTCTACAAGAGAAAAAAGGGTAAAAGAACTTGTGAAAGTGTGAATGCATACAATGTAAAGGCTATTCTTGCAACTCATGTTTTTGGCTTCCTGATTATATTCCCTCTTCTAAGATTCTTCAGCAAAATTTAGGAGACTTATTACTTCTTCTTTTAGATGGCTAGGTGCTTCTTGTCTCTCTGTAATTATTGCTTATCGTAGGGGTCCTGTGCAGCAAGTCCAGCAGGTGTCAGCTCTTTGATGTAGAGACATCTCCTTTGCCCTTTTGAATTGTCGGCTGCCAACTTTTCAATTCCTAATCTTTTTATCTCCTCCTAATCCTTACTTATCAAACCTTTTCCCAACTAATGTTGCTGTTCCCTTGTTCTCCTGTATTTTTTCCCTCTTCTGATGCTGATGGTTATGCTTCATATTACTTCACAAATGTTACAATTGTATTTGCTGCTTCCTTTCATTGACTTGATTATTGACCCAATTCAATACGTCAGTTGGTTCGTTAGGAAACAACTTCGATGCTTGGTTTTTTTTTTTTTTTGGTTGTGGACTTATCGTTGCTATTGGAAGTCTAATTAGACAGCAATAAATAGAAATTGGTCGATTTGATTGCTCACAGCTTAGAATTTTTGTTCATTCTAAATGATTGATGTAAGCAAGCATGGAATAATTTTTGGGTGGTTATATGGATTCTTGTGTAAGCCATAATAAATGCATGATATTAGCAACAGAAACTGATCGATTAAATTGATTACTCACAGCTTCGAACTTTAGTTCATTTTGAATGATTGATGTAAGCATGCATGAAAATTTTTGGGTCTTTATGTGGGTCCTTGGGTTAAGCCATACTCAATGCATGCATATGCGTACGCTGGTCATTTGTTAGCATTAGCCTATCAAGCTGAAGGACATATCAATTGTTTGTAAAGCATACTGTATCCGGTAGGCATCCCTTGATGCTTTTTAATCCAATTTACTTATGAAAGGATTATTTGTAAAGCATACTGTACCACTAAATTTTGTTCTGCTTCAGATTGGTTTTTATATATACATATTTACTTCTAAAATCCTAATGATTTCGACCCCCCCTCTCTTTCAGTATACAGACGAAGAGGTTGAACGTTGTTATGAAGAGTTTTATGAGGATGTGCACACAGAGTTCTTGAAGTTTGGTGAAATTGTAAATTTTAAGGTGGCTGAGTTCTTCCTATTCTTCAATGATATTTCTGTTTTTAATATTTTTGGTTCACTTCTTTTGGAGCACTAGTCCA
This sequence comes from Sideroxylon spinosum, assembly GCA_003260245.2. Classification (NCBI taxonomy): domain Eukaryota; kingdom Viridiplantae; phylum Streptophyta; class Magnoliopsida; order Ericales; family Sapotaceae; genus Sideroxylon; species Sideroxylon spinosum. The sequence goes on along the minus strand of QLOD02000029.1, from coordinate 17,184,312 downwards.
TTAAATGGCCGAAAAACTAAAATGAACTTCATAAAATAAGTTCTGAATAATTTTATATTTTAATGACTGCAAATTTCTTGGTTTAGATAATTAAAATAAGTTGATGTTGTTCATTTAATTATTCTCTCTGTGGTTCTGAAGTACTGACACAATGAATGTTGTAATAGTATTGTGCTTGTCTTTCGTTGATGGTCCAGAATTTGTTTTATTCTCCAATTATTGAATCCCCCCTCCACATACAGCACATTCCCCCTTTTCCAAGCTTTGTGATTGGAGCTGTGAGACTTCCATTTGAATTTTGGTGCAGAGAATACATTGAAGTTGCCTGAACTCTGAAATGAAATCTTAGCGCTTTCTTTGATCTTTTTGGCATCTCAATGCATAACAACTATTATCTTCATGTTCAGGTATGCAAAAATAGTTCATTCCATTTGCGGGGGAACGTTTATGTACATTACAAGTCATTGGATTCAGCTTTGCTTGCTTGTCAATCTATAAATGGTCGATATTTTGCAGGCAAAAAGGTATTATATTTTCCTTTAATTCAAGTTATTGTATTTTGGGTTATAGTATGAATTTTAACAAATGTTTTGCAATATACATTCTGCTGATTTAGCTAATGAAGAGAACCTTGGCAATACTATTTTTTATTGTCCACGTGTTATTGAATAATTTTTGGTCATAGAACAGTAGGTTCTTGTCAAGTCCATTCCTCTGCCTTGTCGCTCATGTTGACTGCAAGAGTAGTGACCTGCTGTGGTGAGGTTGGCTTGATGTATTGCACTAGCACATATCTTGCCACACACATAGAGATGAGAATGACCCCCTTGGCACATGCAACACGTAAGCCTCATATAAACCTAGTAATATGATTGACAATAAAATGAAAACACAGTATAAAAATATCAAAGAACAATCTCCAAATGAGTCATTGAAAGATCCAGCACAATAATAAAGGACAATCCAGTGCACGACGCTCCTGCACTGCGGAGTACAGGGAGATGTACATCATCTTACCCTATTTGCAAATAGGCTACTTTCATGTTTTGAACCTCTGACTCCTAGGCTGCAATGGAATAACTTTACTACGACCCAGATCTACACAGCAATAAACTCATAAAATGAGTGGTCCCATAGCCTAGTTCTACTTTTGATAACTTGGTGTTTATATATGTGCAATAGAATCCAAATATGGAAGTTTCTCAACCACTCTAGTTACACCCACTGGTGCGCAACTTCTGCAAGTTGTTTGATTAATCAGTTAGGAGTTGTATGTAGGGGTGTAAATGATCTGTGTTGAGTCGGACTTTGTCGTGATAAAGCTCAGCTCGTCATATATTTTTTGAGCTCGAGCAGCACTCGGGGTTAATAGGGCCTAGAAAAATTAAGCTCAGGCTCAGCTCGTTTAAATATATTAAGACTCGGGCTCAGCTCTTCAAAGCTCGTTTATATCAAATATTTAAAAGATAAAGTTTGCTTATATCAAATATTCAAAAAATCAAATAATTTATCTAATATTGTCAAATTATTATGTCAAATAATAATCTCTACATAAAAAATAACTAATATTCATGATAAGTTAAATTTAAACTTCTAAAGTACTCAACAATCGATAAGGAGTTCCATGCATTGAAAGGTGGGAAGTGAAGATTCAAATATTGGTATTTTATGCTTGCATGTCAACCACACCTAGTTTATATACATCATCTCTACGATGCCTAGTCCCTTGTTTCTGATCCTTAATCACTAAATTTTCCTAACCTATTAAACATTAGAAACCATTCATAAACCTGGTCAATTTAAGATCTAACATAAATTGTCATGAAACAACACTTTATTTGAGCAAAAAAAACTCGATTATACATTATCCCACTTGGATCAGAACTGGAGTAATGCCAATTTTTCAATTTTTTGCCCCTCAAATTTTATATTTTCTAGCTCTTTTAATAAAGGGCATATAAAATTTAACAAAGAATATTTATTAAGCTTTGTCAACAGGAATTTTTCTAGTTTTTCATTTAGTAAAGAAAAAACACGCATTCAAACATTAACTCATTTCCTACACGATAATCCCAAAAGAAGAGTAGTAGCTAAGTAACTGAGTCTTAGTATGTATTATGGCACATGCGAACAGGTGCAATAGTGTTACATGCATTGAGACGAGAACTTATCCAAGTTGCTTGTTCAAGAACTACAGTATAAATGCACACACAATTTCAGGCTTGCATAGCAAATGTTCTTCTTCATGTGCTATCCGTTGTTAAAGAAAATGAGAGGAATCATCATTGCAACTGTAAATAATCATGAAACAAAGAACAAAAATATAAAAGGACACCCAGTTAACCTGTACTTCACGTATTAAGGAGCTGATAAATTCTACACTCAAAGTTCCTATCAATATTTGATTACTTTCTATGATTTAAAAGCACAACAATAACCAATTCAGGAAAAAAGGTTAGCCTTAGATCCTGTTGCATGATTATTAATTTTTCAGTTTCCTTCCAATTTAGAAACCAACTTCCACTATAAATTATAGGTAAAATGTAAATGAAGGGTAAACTGTAAGGCTGATGAACACCTCTCCAGCTTTTACTGTGATGACATGTGGCATAAACCCAACCCTGGTGACCCTGCAAAATAATGTCACTTTATAACTCCAGAAATTCGAACATTACTCACAATGCGGCAGCAATATAAACACCAAGGTCAATAGGTAATATCAAATAAGGAAATTTTTGGTTTGTCCAAAGAACAAAATTTATGAAACAAATTTTTTTTTCCCCAACTTTAGAGCAAGTAGCTGGAAAAAGTTCAACCAAGTGCACAAATCTCTCACATTGTGTGGTCTAAGGAGTGATGCAGCAACTAGCTTATGGAGAAATAAAATTCACATCATATTCGATTGTCAATTCCTGTTTTGCTATAAATGAATACTTTGAGACAGCTGAAATTGCTACCAGAAAAATAAAGATTTAAAAAAAAAAAAGCACTTGCAGTGAGAAATCTAATTTGTTGCACATAATGAAGAAACAATCCAAAATAAAGATCCATTCCAGTTTCAGAATCAGTTATGTCCTTATATTTTCCATGTAAGAAGACCCTATATGAGATATCAAAATTGGGAAAACAGAAAGACATGGAAGGAAAAGGGAAAAACACCTAATAACTTTGTGGCCAAGTCAAGAGACAGGTTAAAAGCCCAAAATGTTATAGGTTCCTAACCAAAAAAAAAAAAAAAAAAGGGAAGAAGAAATTCTCCTATAAACCGAAGGAAATGCCTTTAGTATGGTATAGATTAGACAAATATGCATTGATGGATTTAAATGTTCCATCCCCCCCCCCCCTCTTCTTTTGGTTCATTACTTGCTGTGTTCACATATAATTGATTTTAATACTTGTCCTATATGCTTACATTTCTAAGTTCATATGCAGCCTGGTTTTCACACTGTTCTGAATGGTGATACCATGTTCTATGCTTCTTGATAGGTACAATGTGAGTTTGTTGCTGTGACTAAATGGAAAGTTGCCATATGCGGAGAGTACATGAAGTCAAGGCTTAAGGTGCATTACGTGCACTGGAATGCCCACACAATATAATTAGTCAGCTTCTTTGATTTTAGTTTGTTTCTCTGTTGGATTTAGAATTCACAATGTTTGAAGTTATAACAGAAAAAGTGGTGTTAAGTCTCCTTGGTATTAATCTTGAGAGTTGGTTTTCTTGCCTTTTGACAATAATAATAATACACATCTGATGTTTCTTGTCAGACATGTTCTCGTGGGACAGCATGCAATTTCATCCACTGTTTCCACAACCCTGGTGGAGATTATGAATGGGCTGATTGGGATAAACCACCTCCAAAATATTGGGTGAAGAAGATGGCTGCTTTATTTGGTTATTCAGAGGAATGTGGGTATGATAACCAGATGGAACAAGAAGGAAGGAACTCCGGCAAGATGGTGACAGCAGATCCAGACAGGTTTGCTGTACTTATAACATTTCATGGTGAACGTATTTTCATTTAATATAGGGATCCGGATTCTAAACTTTCCATCTTGTGGGCAACTTCTTGGTGAATATGTTTTTTTTGGTTCAGTTCTAATCTGAAACCCACCCAAGGAAAAGAAATGCTAAATCCCTCTCAAGGTGCTACCCTTTGTGTTTTTGTTTCTTCTTGCTAATTTATATCTTTCAACTGGGCTATTATCTTGATTTTGGTATAATTCTAGATCTGTTTGATACCCAACAATACAGTAACATTTTAGAGGTGTCCTGCTAGATGTGCTATTATTCTGTGAGAAGGAACAAATAAATAGTCTATTGGATAGGAGAATTTCTTTTCATCTTTATCATTCTTAGTAAAGTATAAACTAAAAGCAGTTAGTGCTTAACTATCTATCATAAAACTTTTCAGTTCAATACATTAATAAATTTTCACCCAGTTGGCTGTTCTGTGTTTGTGATAATCCGTCATGCTATGATTGCTGTATTTGTTGTTTGATGAAAAACTATATTCTGAATGATTTTGCTGGCTTCCTTTTGTCTCTCAGTTTGGGTTTTTCTGTTGTTTGTATTGTGAGTTCTTTCTTGGAGTTATTTCTTATTAAGAGAACTCTCTTTGCTAAGTTCTCTTAATATATACCCTTACCTCCTTGTGGGGTAACCAGAAAAAACACAATTTGCTAGTTAAAAAATGAACACTTAGTCCCCTCACTATATGGATTGAAGTGCCAAATAGATGGTATTCATTAAATTTAATAGAGATTCCATACAATAGTCTGTGTCCATCTTTTATGCCAAATAATTGTCAGTAAATAATCAAAAGGCCTGTAATTCCATTTTGCAACTTATGACGCATACACTCAAAATGGGTGCCGCCTTGTGTTCAACACGTATAGAGCACACGAACTCCTTAGACATTCCAAGATACTTGTCGGACATGCCATCTGGCATCCCTTGTTATTTTATAATTTACTTCAAATGCATGATTAAGACAAACCTAGATTTAAGTAACCGAAACCCCTAAAGTTACAAAATTTATGTCCTAGGTTTTAATATGTTTTGTATATTGAATTATGTATTGAATTTTTGTTGTAGATGTTGTATTCATATATGTAACTAATAAAAATATACAAATTTATAATTTTTTGGTCGTATTCCTTCTATATCCATATCCTTATTTTTTTAAAATCATCGTATTCATGTTTGTACCTTTTGTTATTCATGTTTGTACCTTTTGTTATCTGTATCCATGTTTCTTAGCTGTTATCTTTCTAAAACGTAATTTGGTCATTTAATTATTATTATTATTATTATTATTTATTTTTTTAGCAAAAAGGTAAAAGAGCATTACGTGACATACGAATATTACATGTTAAATTTAATCTCATTCATTTGGCTCTTCAATCTAAACTTTGAGGGGATTATGTTTTTAGTTCCAAGTGATCATGTTTTTTAGTCAAGCCACAACAGGGTAAAGTATAACTAAATTACCTTACTTTTTTTTTTTTTTTTTGTTTTTGGGGGGGGGGGGAGGGGGGGGGGGTCATTTGTTTTGTTTACATTTTGTCTTTTTGTATTTTTTTTTTTTTTTGT
>QLOD02000029.1:17113446-17125562 GCA_003260245.2 Sideroxylon spinosum | reverse complement strand
CGAGCATTCCGTGGAAATAGGTTCCATTTCCTAAAAGCAGTGAAAATAAATAGCGGGTCATCAATATCCTCAAAATCCCAAAGGCTCCACCTGCACTCTGGAAGGCGAAAACTAAGACAAGACAAACAGAAAAATTCCTCCCCAGTTCTACGAAAACAAATAGACTACAAGAGTGCTCAATGAACCCAAAAATATAGGACTTAAAAATTACCCAAACAAACCTCACATTCATAGATCTAAATAGTTCGCATGCACATTCTATTCTCAAGCAGTAGACAACAAAAGTAAATTAAGAGGCTAAATGTATTTATATACAGATGACATGAAGGTATTGTTTCGCATATATATTAGTTGCTTTAAACGGAAATTCAAAAACAAAAAAAAAAAAAACAAAAAGCAAAAGATAGTGTCTCTCTCCCTCCTGCCTTTATCACAAGCTGTGGAGCAGACAAACTTTCTCATAACCCATCTCAGGCCCAAACTAGCAAGCACTATGAGATTCCCTTGACAATACAAACATTAAAAAGAGAGATGCAAGCAAATACTTATCTTGTCAGGCCGTCAATTATCTTGCGGACCATTCGGATTTAAACAACTGGTCTTTTCGGTCTAACTGGTGTCTTATTGCCCCCATGTCATGTAACTGGAACTTCCAGCATGGCTCATCTCTTTTGCTGAAAAAACAAAACAAAATGACCCCGTTGATTTATCAGCCGTGCTCATCGCACATCCATCTGGTATTATTCTCCACTCAACTTCTAACAAGGGACACGGGAACATCAGTGACCAGGCCCCACAATCTGGTGACTAGTCTTCAGTGCACATCACATTATCATTATCCGAGGACGACTTGCATGGTTTGAAATCCTCATCAACTGGAAGCTTAACCTTAGGTGATAGCTTCTTTACTTCCCCGTTTGAGTAGATAAAAATCTTCCTTACCATGCTGCAGAACTCACTGAAAATATAACCAATCCCATAAAGATTAGAACTATTAGAATCAACATTCCAATATAATTTTATAGACCAATTGAAATGCGGGCCTCGTTCTTTGATGGCTTGGGTCAAATTAAGGATTATTAGGAGACTAAGGTCTGCCACTTAACTGCCATGGGTCATCCCCGACCATCATTGTGTCATTCTCATCATCTGTGTAGACAACCTGCCATTTTTTTGCTGATCTACCGAGTTCACCTTCAATTTCAAACATTTCCTCCAATTTTCTGAAAAGATCCTCATAACCATCCAAATGTGTCAAATCCACTGCCCTCCCAACAGCAATTCCTTGCATGTGTACCTGTTAAAAAATATAGGCGTTTCATCAGAGCATTATCATTTAAAACAAGCCACTTTCACCACTTAAATCTAGAAGAATCTTTATTTGGCTTTAGAGCGCCCATGCAAATTGCAGCCCAGAAAGTTGGGAACTTCTATTATTCTGGCAAGCTACTTCGCTTTGTAAAATTGGTCAAGCTTCCTAGTGAAGTTATGTGGAGCATTACCACCTTGCAAACTAGTGTGTGTGCACACAACGGCGAGGGGGAGTAATACACATGAATAGATGTATACATATACAAAAAGGAATATCTACGACAGATGACAAACTTATCAGGCCCATAATCTGATCTTTCCTAGAAAAGCCCAATTATCTGCATAAAAAAGAACCTACAGTATCAATTATTTCATTTCTTTTCTCCTTTTTTTATGACCAGAGTCAAAGAATTTAAAAAACATGGCTCAATAAATACCTTAGTGCAGCTCCGAATTTGTTTGCTTAGCGACTCCTGAGGAGACCTCAGGCATGACTTTTCAGGCTCACAGCTTACTGAAGGAATATCAGATCGAACCATCTTTGAAGGTTCGGAATGCCTATCAGATTCACAATCCAGAGATAGAAGTTGCTCATCGTCCCCCACAGCACCCGATGCTGTATTTATTGGTGAAGTTTCTTCCAAGTTACAATGGCCAAGTAGCTCAATCCCAAAGAGCCTGTAACCAGTACCAGTGTTCTGTCTCTTTTCAACGGATTCCTTGTTAACAACAGGTACAAAAGACTCCATCGTGGTTTCCACTTGGTTGGACCAATACACTGACCTGCTGGAAGCTGGGGCCATGGAACTGTTCTCACTGTAGCTGTGAGAGCTGCCCTTTGTGCTAGAGGAAAATCTGGGGGAAGGATGGTGATCCCGCCCACGAAATTCACAATGTGAGAAAGCTGAGGGCGACTCAACTGGGGTTTTCCACGTGCCTAATAACACAAAGTTCAGCTCCATTAAAAGTTGACAGTAAGTGTACATGCAGCAGAGCTACTACAAAGTAGCATTCATACCAAGTGGAGAAAGATCTGGCGTTGATGAGGGTAAGACTGGTGGACGTGACCTCTTCCTCTGCAGAGGTTGAGAGCTTGGAGGAGTTGCTGCCACAAGTGGCTCTAATTCCCATGGTGAAACTCTTTCTGGACGCAAAATTGATGAGGGTTCATCCCACTGAACCTGAAGATGGGAAGAAGACCATGCACAACTTAAGTGAAAATGTCTTACCTTAGCATAAGCATAAACTGCAACTATACTGAGACAAGATCCGCAAAAAAAAAATTGATGGAAGCCGTGATATTGGTTTAATGCACAAAAAGACCTAAACTCAAAACCATGCCTAAGCAAGCAACCAAGTGTACCAGAAGCCATCCTATATCCACAGGACAAAAAAGTCCCAAGACAACTTTAATTGGATGTGCATGTCACAAAAGCTAGTCAAAAGCAATATGGGGAGGTCAACCATCAACTCTTCTCAACTATGAGAAGGCACTAACGTCCAATGACTGTAAGTTGTGTTTGTAGTTATGGATTTGAAATCGAAGGATCGGTGCTATTTGTTTAAGGAGAACTATCCAGATATAACTTCGTTAAACCTCATGGTGTAAAGACCATTCATCTTTTCTAACCTAAATTAGCTTTATATAAAATTAGTCCCAAAACCCATGTCCATCAAAATGGAGCCTTATATAACAATAATCCTAAACCAGGTGAGTTGTGACAAACATCTCGTTATTTCTGAAGCAGGTGCCTATCTTAAGCATTGGTTTTCCAAATTCAGCATCCAGCTAAAATGATACATCACATCATTCTGAGTTCTTAGTACCTCAGAACAAAGGATTCATATTCTCCATGTCAATTACTCACTACGTCCAACCAATTTCGTATGGAGGCAAGGAACTATGTCCAGCTCCTAAGCTTGCCCAGGCATTTCAACAGGGTAGGTTAAAAAGAATTGGCAATGATGTAAACATGTATCCTTTATGGATGAGCGACACATCAAGAGGATATAAAAGGTCAACTTACAGCCATACTAAAATGTTATTGGTGGGGGGAAAAAAATCAACATGTTTGATGCATGTCTAAATTATGGAAACAGGTGTCCTCTGAGTAAATGAAAAATGAGAAGCGCAGAGAAGAGGTACAAAATAATTGGACACATTTGCAAGGAGTCTTCAATGAGTATTGCTTGCAAACATGATGTGAACATAGCAAGGGCCCATGTTTCTTAGCATATTGCTTGGCGAGGACATATCTTCAACATTAATTCACTTTTTTATCATGTTTATTTATCGAATGGAATGGACCTCTCCATTTTAAGTATTAAACGAGAATTACAATCCCCCTTGGCCACAAAAGGGTCAAAGTGGTGCCAGCTGGGTTTTTTTGAAGACTGGATATCACAGTATATCCAAGGACTTGACCTCACCTTCCACAAAGCCCCTTTCTAAACCCTCTCTCAATACTCTAGAAATCCTATGGACTGAAACCATTTGATTCTTTAGCAGATATTAGAAAACAATGGCCCTTATCTTAAAAATTCAAAAAAACCATTCAAAAATCAGGAACTTCAGCTATCATGCATGCACAAATGGTATGTTTTTACCCCTGGGACATCCATATGACTGCTCAACTCTTGAACACACTAATTCAAAGCCAAAGCCAACGCTGAAGCAAGAAAAAAAGAAACGCATTTACCTTCAAGTATCTCCATTCAGAATTAAGCCATCTAGAAGATGTACTTTCTCCAACCCCAACAATTGTTCCACTAAACCTGCATGAAAGAGTAAAAACATCCAATTAATAAATGTTTATTCATGCCTAATTCTCACAAATAATAGGCCAGCTACACAAAATACCTTCTTTCCAGAACCTCCTCACCCTCAAATCTCATCTTGAACCGCATCCCAACAGAAAGCTTTTGGCTACGGGCTTCAAGATACTTGTTGACACTCACAATAAACTCGGACTGACTTGTTCTGCCAATAATATATTCAATAGAAACAACTTTGTGACCAATGACGGAGCAAAAGAAAATTAAACGAGGACTTGCTTTGATTGTCCATGTAATTAAGGCCATATGTAAAGGTAGTGTGTGAAAGCAAAGTAAAAGAAATATAAGTAGAACATTATAAGACCTTCAAGCAAGAAATCCTATCATTATTCAGTGCAAGTACTACATAAATTAAACAAAAATATTCAGTGCAATTTCCAAGTTTTAATATATGTAATTAAAACTGATAAAATTAACATCTTGATTCTCAAAAACAAAAAAAAAAATTAGAAAGCTCTAAACTATCCATGATAGCAAGAGAACACTGTCCACATAAAAAACCAAAACGATCCCAAAACTAATCCTCCGACTTAAATATAAACTAATACGAGAAGATAAATCTTTTCAAAAGCATACATACAAAACTTGATACTATTATTTTGCCAAGGGTCCTAATGACACTAAATGCCGACCAGAACACAAGAATTGCAACAAGATGAAACAAAAGTAGATAAGCATGCATCTCTCCATGCAAATATGTCAAAAGAGAACCTTGGTTTGTAGAAGACAGAAAACAGGGTTCCAGTGGTTATAGCATGAGATGCAGTGGCAAGAACCCCAAGGTGCATGCTGTGACTGGATATAACAGAAGACGGCATGTTGTTTTGTTGTCTCATAAGCCTCCTTACTCCAACTCGCAGCTCACCATTTTCACCCCTGGCAGAAAATTAAGTTAATAAAATAATTTTGATTATTGAAATTATAGAACTCATCCAACATACTTGCCTCAGAAAAATAAAAGCATCACCAGCAACCAATTTCTTAGCACTAACAAATACACTCCAGCCAGTTGTCAGCAAGTGGCGCCTGGGTTGCCCTGCAAGACAGATTTTTCTCAAAATACTACCAACGTCCTGAAACTTTTGATCAGGATATATTTGGTGACATGCCACAAATTGGAGCTATCATGATGACATCTTGAATTCCCATTTTTATCCTCACATACCACCATCCCCCAAATATATATATATATATATATATATTGTAAAGAAAGAAAGAAAGAAGGCCAAATACAGAAAATAAATCAACAAGGAGATGCATATTCAACTTGCGGGACAACCCAAAGCGACTATTCAATCATCAGCAACATCCCAAAACAACAAAAATCAACTAGTAATATCGTCTGACTAAACATTTCCACTAAGCTAAGCAATATAAGAAGCCATAGCCATACTATAAGGAAGATAACAAGTCCACAAATACCCCTATTGAGGTCGATTAGACAACCCACATTACGTGCCTCCTGGTACAATATAAGGCAAGACCCCCAGATTCCCTGAATCCCTAATAAGAGTGCAACACACAGTCAAATCCCTGTGCTTTTAGTGTACTGGGTTGTGCCCCATCTGATGCCTTGTAATATATTCCTAATTACCAGCTTCAAATAATAATAATAATAATGATGATGATAATGTATTCCTAGTTACTAAACGAAAACGTATCCCCAAAACAAAAGGCATGAATAACCTACATTCTCCAAAACGAACACTGTAAAAGATGGGTCACCTGTTTAAAGGTTTCGATAGCTCCATCATAAACTCAAAATACCCATGATCCAACATTATTCCCATGTATTACATGATTTAAAAAATAAAAATATAAAATCGGGTATCAGCACTAGACACTTACTTGCAAAATAAATAATAGTTAAGCAAGATGCAGCTACTTAAAGCTTCAAGCACCGAACGACAAAGATTACACATACAATCACCACCAGGTCATGATTGAAATCAGGAACTAACCCAGGATTCCTAGCTTTTTTTTTTTATTTTTTTAATTGATTTTTTTCTTTCTTTTTTCTTTTTCTTTTTCCTTTTTTTTTTTTGGGGGGGGGGGGGGGGGAGGGGTGGGTTAGCTCTTTTTTGGGTTCAAATTAATTACAACACTATAAATTATATTTAATAAACAAAAATAAACTAACAAAATCTAATGAATATTATGCATCACCAAAAAATAAGCTATCTTAATCAATATCCACAAAAAATTAGCTTCATATACATATCTAATGAGTTACCAATTAAATTGACACTCAATGACATCTTATGCCACAATCCATTCATGATTAATTTGTAGTGAATTTCTCCACAATTTTTCTTGAACACACATAAGCAAGGTATTTTCATGGAAATCAACAAATCATCTTATATCTTTTCCAAAACTTGTTTTAACAACACTCATAGCCGAAAACGCAAGCTTTGTAGCTGTACTAGAAACTAACAACTTTTTATTTTGCAGGAATTAACCTAGAGTCTTTTGGTTCTCATTCTTTATTTTATTTTACTTTTCCCAATCATTTTAGTATTGTTTGATGTTGAGCTATTCATAATGGCTGATTGAACTGCTAACCTCGGAAAATGTGACGAAAGTGCCATTCATTTCCATGAAGATCAGTCGCAACCAGTTCCTGCCAGGGTGGCTGTTGGGACATATCCTGGAAAGGAAACTGGAAGTCAGCACCCGACAAGAAAATCTAACAACAAAAAGAATATGTACCCATACCATATTCTTGGGGCAGTCATTGTATATATTACACGGTAAGGTAGATTAAACATTTTTAGAGCTTACCAATGGAGGCAAGCAATCATCTGCATGCCTCCGAAGAACAGAAAATCCACCATGCGTGCTCGTGTCAGAAGCAGTAAGCGTCTTGCAAAACGAATGGACATTGCACTTTTGAGGTTCCGGAAGAGAAGTATCTGGGCTGGTGACCTCACTTTGCTAATCCACATAAGGAAATAAAAGAAATCATTAAAAAAATTTGAGAAGGGAAAGAAAAGTTAAGACTTGGTGCATAATGGGCACTTTGTGTTAGGCAATAAAGCACTGACTGCAAAAATATCGACCTAATACTTCCAGCTACACAAATGATCAAGGGAGAGAACTCACATCTGCTTCAGGTAGAAGAGCTATCTGGGCATAAACTTCATCTGTTTCTTGTTCAGCCTACAACCCACATTGATGGCAATTAAATTCCAGTATGCACATGGAAAGGTGAAAAAATGAAATCCATTTCTTAAAAGCACTTGATTATGATAAAGCATACCCGCAGCTGAACATTCACTACTTTGCAAAGTATTTTAGCCGGTAGATTGAATGAGGGGAGTTGCTGATCTAATCCTTGTTGAGTTGATGCTTCAAGCTGTAAGAAGAAAAATTGAAGATGATACCACTTTGCTGAAATTATGGAAACATTATCTGCAGGAGAATAGAGAGCATGCCAAATGGATTCCCGACATTCTTAAGAGTGTTCAATAAGTAGCAAAAGCTATTAAAATATTAACAATGTCTGCCCAGGCATGTATTCACGTATGTGTATACACGCACATTTGCAGATATGATACAAGCATGAACACGTGAGTGTAGTAGTATGTATGTACATGTGCTAGAAAGATCCGCATCCAATCAAATGTACCAATAACAAAAATAATGTCCAGAAAAAAGGATAATGTGAATTAATGTGGACAGTTGACATCAGGTGAGGGTGATGGAGGACCAAAAAGCAAACCACCCAACCAAACAAAGACAAACAGACAAAAAAGAAAAATGTGCTGAGCAGTAAAGATCAATTCTCTTTTAGTCAGTATAACCACCCATGAGGATTTAACATAACCACCTACGAGGATTCTTTAACTCCCCTGTTTAAAATAAGTTCACAAGTACAAGAAATTGACAACTGCATATTTATTTTACATGCACAAAGAATTCACCAAACCTGTTCCATGTGGCCTTGTGGAAAGTAATAAACTCGCTCTCCTTCACGTGGAACAGTAACAAGGGGTCCAGCACAGGCATGCCACAGTTCCTTGTATAAAGCATCACTTGTGGGCCCTACAACAAAATGTCAATGCAGGTAAATTAATAGAAAAGAAGAGAACAAAATTATCAAAGATAAAGACAAAAAAAAAAAAGGTAAAACAAAACAACAAATTTAAAACGGGGGGATGCTCCAGTAAATGTAAAATTCTTTAGAATGGTAGTAAGTGGCAGTGTATTGCTATATGAAAGTTAGACTTAATTACTAAATCACCCCTCCCCAAATGACTTATTATCAGTATACCCCCCACTAAAAACAGTGGCACATAGTAACATGGCAATTCCTCGCACTAATATTTGTAATTTTAACAGAATTTAATTAAATAATACAGACATGAGGCCAAAAAAAAAAAAAAGGGTCATACCAAAGTAGATTTTCTATAAATTAAATAAATAAAATAGAACTTGTGTAAAACTTTTATGGACATGTTATTTCTATAATTTCAGTGAATCCCTTAAGATATTTTTTTCGATTAAAATTTTTACCATGATTTTTTTGCGAACAGAAGTTTATGTAAAAGGACCTTAGTCTCCAATGTTTTCTCTCTTTTGCCTTGCGTCCACATTATTTGAATAAATTTTGTTAAAATCACAACTACTAGTGTAAGAAGCAATGTTAGTTGAGGGGCGTAAAGTGATATCGAGTCATGCTTCAAGAGAGGATCTAGTTATTAAGCCTGAAAACTAATGGTCCGGCAGACATCAGCACAAGGCACTGTCGAGTTATGTCCAACAAATAATATGAATTTTAAAAATCAAGCATGTGATAAAGGGAAGGGCAATATGATAAAGCAGCATGTGACCTCACATGACACCAAAATCAGTGACCAGTTAGTAGTGATTCAATCAGCATCGTGACACTCCAACACATGCAGACAATAATCAGTTATTATTCCTTTCTGCCAACAAATTTTGGCGCAATTTTGAAAAACCATAAATTTAGAAAATCTTGGGTTTTAACTAAGAACAGGATCGTTTTTCAATCTGGCTCACGAGTCATACTGCTATATATTTCTTTGTTATTGAGAAGAAATACATGAAAGTATAGGTTCTAGGTAGCTGGATAGGCTGAACATATGGAAATTAAGAAACAATTTCCAAACAAGAAAACTTAATACACAATTCCTCGGTCTACGTACTAACTGGAAGTAACTTGAACTGGATACCAACAGTACGCAATAAATCACATGAATGCTGGGATATTAAATATTCCACCCTTCCCAAGCGTTAATTAATGCTGCCAAGAAATATCACTCAAAAAAGCATATAATAAAATTGAAATTAAACAAACAATAATCTCATACCTGAGCGAGGCCCTCCAGATAAATGATTCCCAGCAATATATGCCATTTAAAGGCCACAAAACCACAAGATCTCGAGTTTATAATGAAACGTGCTCCCGCACAACAGGCTGCTGCTGTGTTGAAGGAGACAGAGACAATCCAACTACTAAAACTGACCAGCAATCAATACACGTTCAATATAATCTCCAGAGATATATATATAATTGGGAAGATAATTGATGCAGTGGAAGACTTCGTTGGTGGTGAATTAAAGCCCACAATTGCTTGGATAATGTCAGTTACTCCCTACTTTCTCGCCATAAATAGAGCAAAAATAAGGCAAAAAAAGTTTGGCTGCTCTGGGACCTTCAAGCTAATGCCAAACACGCAGATCACCCAAAAAGCATGAACTTTCACGCGTCAAACTATATGCCCAACCTTATTTAAGCTTAAAATTGGGGGAAAAAATTGCCTGCAAAGTTAAAATATCAATGCTCGTTATCATTTCCCGGAACAAAAACGAAATTTTCATAGCTTTTTAAAAAAGTAAGAGCTCACAATCCTCACTTGATACATACATACATACATACATCGATCCACCTATCTATTAGTCTATCAATATATACATATATATGAAGATATGTGCGTTGAAACATATATAGTGTAAAATCCACACAGAGAAAAGCGGAGATTTCAAAGAGATAGACGTATGAAAAACAGAGAGAAGGATAAGCAAATAAATAACAAATAAGTGCCAAAGAGACACGAGATCGAAGACTACAATACAAAACCAAAAAGGTTTTAAGATCCGTAGAGAGCACAGAAATTCAATTCCAGTACAAATCAACAGAACAAAAAAAAAACTCCGACCACAAACATCCGTCCATCCATAAATAAACAATACCACGTGTGGATTCGGACCAATCAAAGCGAAACAGACACGGAATCAATCCAAACTGAAACAAGCACTTACTTAATACGTTCTACAGATTTGGCTCGTGATTGAAACCTCCAACGAATCCGTCATCTCCGCCGCAACCGATTGCTCCAAGGACTGCTCAAACGAAGCCAGATCGGCGGCAGCAATTAGGGTTTCCAAGAGAGCAGAGATGAGAGAAACGGAGAGAAGACGAACCGGTGGTCTTTGCCTGGTTGAAGCCGACAGGACCACCGCAAATATATATTAAGATAAATATAGATCAATATACAGCAACCTTCTCCACAATCTCTCTCTCTCTCTCTCTCTCTCTCTGTATGTATACGCCCGAGGAGGAGCTCAGCTCAGCTCAGCTGATCTTTTCTCTCTCTAGGCTGTGTGTCCTTCTCTCTCTAGAGTGGACTCGGTAGAGGGGCTGTCAACGAGGACAGACTTGAGCGACTTTCTCGCTTTTTTTTTTTTTTTTTTGGTTCTAATGGTGTTTTTTTTATTATCCCGAGAATAAGAGTATTCGGGAACGACACGTCCCTTAGAGAGTAACAGCGATGCACAGCGTGCCCCGATATCCCTACAAGTTCCCCGTTCCCTGTCCACGCGCGGAAAAGGAAAAACCATAACCAAACACCGGATAAAGTATTTATTAATCTATATATTGTGGGGTTGGATTTGAGTGAATGTACAGAATTATCCTTGTCATTGCTTGCATTGGCATTCGCGTCCCTCCATCATTGCATTTAAACCTAGCAGTTACGTTCGATGGTCGGTCCCACTTTAGTCTACACGAATTCTAAAAATTATTAAAAAAAATTATTTTTTTTATTATATAAATTATAAATTTATAATTTTTATTAAATTTTACAATTTTTTTTTGGTTATCGTAAACAACCCTTTAATAATTATCCTTGCACAAAGCATATACAAAATTATAAAAATAATTCATAAAAATAAAAATTATCATTTAAAAGAGATTAAGAAATCTAGATAGTATTTAATAAAAGTATATAATCTTTCACATTTTTAAAAATGCTTAAAATATGGAAAAAGAGATATTATATTTTTATATAAAGTAGACAACCAAAGTAAAAGAAGTAAGTCTCATAGTTGAATAAATCTAATAGTTAAAAATATAAAAATCAAATCATAAACTCTTTGGTTATATAGAATTTTTTGTTTTAAATAAAAAATTAATATAATAGATAGATAAACTCCCAAACGTAGAAAGACAAAGTTTATAATTTAATTTGTGATAGTTTTATTTCTAGATTAAAAGTAAAAGATAAATAAATGTACAAGTATACTTTTATACCTCAATTTGTAATATTTGCATCCTAGAACTAAAGAATAATGGATAAATAAACCCCCAAACTTATATCTAATGCATAAATACACCTCTTAAAGATAAGATAACAATCATGGTTTCAAAAAATAGTAAAAGATACTATAACGATAACGTTACAATGATACAGAAGCGAAATGTAACAGATGTTATATAATGGAAATGAAAATTGAAAGTATGATTTTTTTTTCTCAAATTCATAATTCATCTGAATTGTATAGTTTTTGATGTTTCAACAATTATAATGCATAAATATAAATGATTAGTATTATTCAGTGGTTATATATTAATAAAAAGAAAATACAATGTTTATATTTATTGGTTTTATTTTCAGACAACTCTTACATGAAAATAAATTTATGTAATATATATATATATATAT
>QLOD02000029.1:17100661-17111907 GCA_003260245.2 Sideroxylon spinosum | reverse complement strand
CTCAAATTAATTATCTCACAAATAAGCAACTTCATTGCAAAATTGATGGATTAGATTTCTTGTTACAATCATGATTGAGGGTTGCTCGAATATTAATTTTAATAATTAGGAAGGAGTGTCACCCTTCGAATGATTTAACATAAGGGTCAACCGTGTAGGTTAGTAAATTAACATTAATTTAAGTAATTTAAATTAATAATTTAAGTCCACTAAAAGGTACAACTAATTACAAGGTTAAGTGCCTGTCATATTAAATACAATAAAATAATATATAAAATTTTGAAAGTCAGTAAATTATACCTTTACAATTCTTGTAAATTAAGATAATAATAGCCGATAATAAGTATCATTGAAAAAATAAATATCGTCCAAGATATTCATTCATAATTAAAAAGACAGTCATTCAGCATAAAAGATAAATAAAATAATATTATTACAAACTCAGTCTTCTCTAAAATACCCATAGATTGGGTATGGGAAAATAAAATAATAGTTAAGAAAGAAAATCAACTAAGCATTTGCACCAAGACTATGCTCCAATCTTCTTACTTAAAATGTTTTAAGGTAAAGTTACCGACGTTAGTAGTCAAAATCCCAAGTGCTCATGCCATGAGCATAATATAATAATAGTGATAAATACAGATCAGGTACATAAAGCATATGGATAGACAATTCAATAATTAAATAAATATAAACTCAATTTAGTCAATCATGAATAATGTAATATCCCAAATTTTTGTATAGATATAAATTCATGTTTTAAACACCTTTCGAATTTGAAATATTGTTAACTAATCTCATTAAGTCATTAGGTATGGGTTAGGGTTGCTAATTTTGGGTTAAAATGTCAGAAAAAGTCAAAATTTGACTTTTTGGTCTGGGGACTGTTAGTGGGGCGCCCAGGCTCCCAACCGGGGCGCCCACCCTGTGCGGGTGACGGCAGAAGGATATGGCCTCGGCTAAAAATCCGGACGAACCATCCCTTACAACCTTAGCTCGGCGTAGAGGATGGAAGGGGAATGCTTTGGCAGACTAGAGGCATCATCTTATCTATATATGTGTGTGTATAGAAGGAGAGAGAGAAGATTTTGGAGAGTTGGAAGAAGAAGAGAGAGAGTTCGGGAAGAAGAGAAGAAACCGGGGGGAAGAAAGGATTGGTAAGTGATCCAAACTTAAACCAAATCCAAATTCGTTTTATAGAGATGAAATTAAGCTCGTAATGATCATTTCTACACATTTTGTTTAGTGTTTGCATCAAAGGGGAAGAAGATCTTCCAAGCTCAAAGTTGGAACCAAAAATCGAGTGGAAGCTATTCCCGTTTTTCTTCTTGTACACTTTTGAGGTAGGGATTCTTGGCACCATTTAGCATATATGAGATGCACTCAAACTAGATAACATTTCTAGGTAATTCGTTTGAAGTTTGGAAGCTTAATTGTTGAGTTATGGAATATGACATAATTGTATATATATAAGTATAGGTTTGGAACCAAGATTTGATTTTGAAAGAATGAGATAATTAGAACATGTTTTGATGCCCCTTTGGAGTCTTTTAGGCCCTTAAAAAAAAAAAAAAACACTTAGAAATAAGGTTTTCAACTATATATGGGACATGGCAAAGTTTGGAACCCAAAAACATTAACTAGAGCTCGAACCAAAACAGAGTATTGGCTTTAAACACAGAGGGGTGCCCGGATACTGTAGTAGAGGCACCCGGGCTAGTTACTCGACCTCTGTATTCAGGGGTGGGGTGCCCAAGTCCTTCAGTGGGGCGCCCGACTGTTCCAAAAACTTCAAACTTACCTATTTTAAGTCATTTTCATGGTAATTGATGTATTAACCTAATTCAAGCTCCATATTTGATATAAATGAAGTTATTACCATATGTGTAGAAAGATTAATTCAGAAGAATATGAGAAAGTAAAATCTAATGGAATGAGAATAGGTTATGTGGAAAGGGTATCTTGATTTTGGTAGTTTGAATAGAACATGACTTATTACATTGTTTTTCTTAATATTGTAATTTGTAGTATGTTTGAAAAGATGGTTATATTTGTTTATATTGTTAAGTTAGATTGCCAATAAAATACGTTCATATCATAATTAGTGAAGAATTACATGGAGATTATTATGATAGTTATGATTGTATAATTAAAAATGAGTTAAAGGAATAAGAAAAATGCTATGATAAAACGGTAGCATGATATTGAGAAGTGGAATTTAAATGAGAATATCCTATGAGTTGTTATGAGGATTTTAGATGTTACACGGTTGAACCATAATGATTACGTTATATGTTAATTGTTATGTTAACTGTTATAATGATGAAAATTTTCGTATACTTGAATGAGTTGATGGTGTAATGTATAATACGTTTAAATGTGTTTTTAGTGTTAATTGGCATTTATACACATGTTATTGGGATAATGATATGAGGAAATGATTATATGATGATTGGAGATTGAATGTTGGAATTATAGTGATATTGTTTTAGTGATGAAAGTTGAATGAGATGAGATCACAAGGATGATTTTGAGAATGAGAATGTTACATGATTTTGATGATTAGTATGTGATCTAAAAAACAAATGGGTGCATCGCTACCCTTGGGCTTAGACCCATAAAAAGAGGCGACGATTTGATAAATAAATGGGTGCATCGCTACCCTTGGGCTCAGACTCATAAAAAGAGCGACGGTTTAGGTAGATTATAATGATTAGCATGTGATTTAAGAGACGCGGTAGTGGATAGATGAAAATAAGAGGGGTACTGAGATTGCCCTCGGGTTGAAAGTCCCAGAAACCGGCGTCGGGATAGGTCTTCATGCCTATAGGCTAGCAACTTACAACATGACGTATGATAAGGCTAATCGTGGCCTGGCTTTGTGCCTTAACGACGACGTTTAGGTAAAGCTAATCGTGGCCTGACTTTGTGCCTTAACGACGCCGGTAGGCTAATCATGGCCTAGCTTTGTCCCTTAACAATAACGTGTAGTTTAAGGCTAATCGTGGCCTCTAACGACGACTTGGATAGTACCCCCGTCGTGAAATTGGAAATGGATATGTGAGATCATAGTTATGATGAAAGAGATGAATAGATATGTGAAATCATAGTTATGATGAAAGAGACGAATGAAAATATGGACTTGGATTATGATGATTTATATGTTTATCAGTGATATGATGCTAAGATTTAAACTCTTATAAGCAATGATTATACATTTTATGTTTAAGATGCTTGATTTCTTTTGAAATATTGCCCATATGAATATATGTTGAAATCTTGATTTGTAAATAAACCTATAAGGTTGCATGTTATATATGTTTTTATGGTGCTGTATATTGTGCTCACGTCCCTACAGATTCTGTTTTAGGAAACAAACACAATCATTAGGTGGGCATTTGGTTGGGACTCAAAGTACATGGACAGTGTTGAAATTTAAAATTTTATTTAAGTTTTAAGATTTTGGGCCTGGAATATAAAGTTAAAGTTTTAGAAATTTGTACATTTGGATTGTAATGGCCATAAGGCCTATCTTTATTTTTATATCTTATGGGATGTATTGGAGTATTATAGCCTGGCTAGGGCCAAGGCACAATTGTATTATTTTATTTTAGATGCATTATTTGAGTATTGCTCCAAGTGGTTAGAGTGCTCTGATTAGGGAATGGTGGTTTTATGTATGAGACAGGTATGATCTACTCACTCTCTGAGTTACAGGAAATCCGGGGCGTGACAAATAACATCCAACATGTCATGTAATATCTTAAATTTTTATGTTATATTTTTACATGATCTTTAAAGTGCATCATTATCTTACTTCTATTTTTATATTTGGAAAACCTATTTTGTTAAATTACTATTATTTAGATTTTCAATAACTTGGAAACTTAAATATTGAGTAGAATTTTAATGTAATTGTAATTTGAATTGATAAATAGTTAGCAAGGTATTTGGTAGGTATGCATGTTAATTAGTTTAACTTAATTATATTTAGAAGCATTGGCAAACCTATATAGGGGCGAAAGGAGCACATGCCCCCGTTGGATAGAAATTTCTCTAGTTAATAGTATTAATTTTTTATTATTTTAATATATAATTTATAGAGATGTTTCCGGTAAATTCAAACTTGTCCCTTATTATATTTGTATTTATTTTTTAATCTCTTCTTCTTAAACCCACCTAACTCTTCCTCTTTTTAATCTTTTCTCTTCTTATTTCTACACCTCTCTCACTCTCCCTCTTTCACCCACCAAACCCTTCATTTTTTATCGTTTTGTTTATTTTTTACATTTCTCTCTCCTCTCCCCCCTCCCTTACACACAAACACCCTTCCTTTATTTAGGATTGGCAACAGAGTAAATCAGATATTGAAATGGCAAATTCTGAATTCGAAAACCGAACCCTCCATCCACCTTCAAATTGGCCCCAAACTCCGAATGGATTTTTTTTTTACCTCCGAACGGAAACCGGATATATTTGCGAATATCCGAACCCTCCGTCTACCTCCAAATTTGCCCCTAACTTGATATGTAACTTGATTGCATATATAACCTATTACTACCAAATAATTTACCTCCAAAATTAAAATAATGCATAAACATCATCAGAATAATAATTCACCAAAATAATACACAAACATCTCCAAAACTAACATTTAACTAGAGTACTATTTCACCAGTTTATACATAATAAAAAGGTACATAATTCTAAAGTACTAATATTATCCCAACTCAAAGTAGCAAATACAAAATACGACAGCCTATAACATAATTATTAATTCTAATTTCTTAAATCTCCAAAAAGCATCCATACATACTTTGAAAATTCTAGAATGTTCGAATATTTTTCAGGATAGATTTGAATTGGATATCGAATTTGAGGTGGATAGAGGCAAGGGTAGTCTCATCCCCATATCCGATTCGATATCTGATTTTTTTTAAACCTGAATCTGATTTGATTTCAAAAGACAAATTCGAATCCCACATCCATTTGACTCGGGTAATAGATCGGATTCAAACAGATTGATCGAGATAACCCTTCATCTTCTCAAAATGCCATTTCAGCGTATATTAAAGTTACTTTTTTAATTAAGAATAAATGTCTCAAAAATTAAGATTGAATGTCTTCTCTTCAAAAAACAACAAAGGTATTTTGTATTTAAATTATTATTTAGTTCTCATTCAATATTTTAGTATTTTAATACCTTATTTTGTTATACATATTATTTATGTTTAGTTTAATAATATTAACTTACTAGTGAATGCTCTTGCAAAGTACGAACCGCTTAGTACCCTCTCCCAATTCACGCCATATCAACTGATATGTTTTATTATATAGATTTGAATTTCAAATTTCAAATTACAAATTTCAAAATTTGAAAACGATGACAGTAATGACGTGATAAAAACTTTAGTGATGACTGAGACAAAAGTCAAATCATACATTGTGTTTTGTTATATAGATATAGATATGTTTTGATTCTACTTTGTAATTTAATGGATCGTTAATCTATTTACTCAGGTTTAAAATTTTATTGATATATATATGAACTAGCATTTTAATTTTTTTTTAAATTAGCTATACTTTTACTTTTGCCCCCACTTAACAAAATTTCTAAATCTATTCCTGGTTGGAAGACCAGTACGTTTACTATGTAAGACTATTATATATGTATCTCTTAACTTTCGTATGTATATATAGAAATTGAATGCTTTAACACTTAGGGGATAAGTAATAGTATGAGAGTGGTGGTATTACATATCCTCGATCCTTGGATTTATCTCCCTCTAGAATCTAAATATTCAAAAGTATTTTTTATCACATTTTATGTCAAATCATATCTTTTATCCTACTTTGTATCCCATTAATTGAACACCAAAAAATAATCTTGAAAATTAATCCCATGTTATATCCAATCCCACGTATTATCCCATAGTGTTACATATACCTAGTCATCTAGTCCCCCAAATCAAACATAGTTTATACACACTACAATAAATCACACTTTTGGCGACTGTTTTTCCTGACCAAATATAAATTTAGTCACTAAAGAGTGATTTTTTCCAACCAAATAAAAGTTGATCGCCAAAAGGTACCTTTTCCCGACCAATTGGTTGCTAAAAGGTTACTCTTTAGCAACCAAAATTAATTGGTTGCTAAAAGGGTTACTTTCCCCGATCAGTTAGTCGCTAAAAACTTGAATATAAAATAATAAGATATTTATTACATTTGCTATCTAATTGGTCAGTAAATGTATCACCTTTAGCTGCCAATTAGTCACTACAAAATTACTTTTTAGCTATGAGGTTACTTTCGCCAACCAGTTAGTTGCTAAATTTGAATAAAAAATAATAAGATATTTATTATCTTTACCAATCAATTAGTCTGTAAATGTGTGCCTTTTAGCTACTAATTTGCTAAAGAATTTCATCCCCGAATCAACTGAACGTTAAAAAATTTGAAAAAAATATATTTATTATAAACTAACTTTAAAATATTAACAATATATTTATTACTTTTTTCAAATAATTGGTACGTAAAGTGACACTTTTAGCTACCAATTGGTCGGTAAAAGTGATTAAAATTTATTATAAAAAAAGAAATAAACAAATAAAAATAATGAAATTTGCTTCTTTCTCTATCTTTCTCTTAAACAAATTTGTTTATCACTTTATATGATTTAAATTAGATTTCATAAATTTTATTTTAACATTTATTTATTAATCTTAATTAAGTTTTAAAAAAATTATCAAAAATTACAATCATAGTTCAATAAAAAAACAATGTTATCAAATTAATGGTAAAAATAAATTTACCAAATCAAATTTAAATAACTTAAATGTATAATCAATTTTTTTCAAGTAAATATGTCGGAGTTGCTTTACATTTTGTATGACTTACAGCAAAGTAATATTATTCATTTTAATATCTAATAACTGTTTAGTGTATATTCAATATTAATTATATTAAAAGTGACATTGTTTTATATTTCATTATAAATTATAGAAATTTAATAATAAAGATAAGTTATTAATTTTAAGTAATTTCATTTCTTCGTCTTTTTAGAACTTATTTTGTATATAATCACCAAAAAAAATTTTTGTATTAAAAATAAACCCTTAAAATTATTTTCAAAAATTTTGTTTTTAATAATAATTTTCTAAAACTAAAACTAAATGGATCAAATTATTTTTAAAAATATTAATAAAGATAAAATAAAGAAAAATATATTATAAATAATGAGTCATAATATAATAAAATTGAAAACATATATTAAATATATGCTATACACAAGTTAAATACAATAGTTATTCGTAAATTATTTACTAAATATTTTTATGACTCTGTATATTGGTTATGATACTAAATTATTGAAAAAAATCAAAATAATTTAATAAAAAAATAAATTTTTATCATTTTTGGCGACCAATTGGTCGCAAAAAGTGATAAAATTGTTTTTATGTATATAGAGATTTAAAATATATGTACAGATGATAAGTTGGCTTAATGGGTAAGTACCCAAACTTTCAAAGGAATGGCATGGATTCGAGTCTCACCAATAACAACAAATTACGAAAAAAACAAACCCTTCAATGATCAATTGGTCACTAAAAACAAATCATTCGACAATCAAGTTTTGATGGCTAAAGGGTAAACTTTTTCCGACTAAATATATGTTGGTCCACAAAATTTTTTTAGTATTCTAACAAACTTTTTACATGGGTGTACATTAAAAACAAAAAGGACAATTGCAAATTATATATTTTTTTTCGACATTCAAAAGACAAATCTAATTTAATGAGATTTTTTTTTTTGTTAAATTGCTTTTCCAACATTCTAATTAAATTTGAACATGAAATTAAAGCACCTTAAAATCAGTTTTTTTCATCCAATAATTTGAACACATAGTGCAGTCAAACCCTCACAGCATTCGAACACGGTTCTTAATTTCAAACATTTACTTTCTGTGAATTCATACCATTCAAACAGGTAAAGCAACGATGTTAGCCATCCCTTAGGCCTCATAGGATGCCACCTTATGATATTATGGTGGTTCATGTAGGACTTGGCAATTGCTAAGTTAAATAAGAAAAATAATAATAATCAATAGAAGCTAAAATTCCATTTGAAAAAGTTATCAATTTTTAATTTTTAATAATCTTTATTTTTTTGTTTTGCAAGTAGGTTCATATTGACTCCTGGGCTGCTTGGGTTGTATCTCGGGCACTTTGGCCCAATTTTTTTTTATTTTTTCTAGTTCAATAATTTTTGTTTTTCAAATTTACCCTATTATAAATTTTTATAGCTTAGCTTATTATGCTTTTAAACCTTTGTTCAGCCCAAGCAAACCCCAAATTCTAGATCCATCCCTATCCGCAGGACTTCTTAAAGCATAGTCAATTTTCAAGTTGAAGTTGATTTGGGTTGACTCGATCCATAAATTAATATTCTAGGAAATTTTCTGGGACATTGGGGGTTCCCCAGGCATGTTAGGATGAAATTGGGTTTCTTAGGGCCGACCTAAAATTAGGTTAAATTTTGACTTTTGTGGGCAAGTTATGATCATTTGAAAATTACTGTACAAAATCGAACTTAGAGGGTGATGGGTCCTTTGATTTATTTAATTCACCTTTGGAGACATACACAGAATGACTTCGGTAATCATTCTTAGGCACAAAGAATTTGATGATTATGTCCAATTGGCTCTTGGAATTTTCAGTCAATACGTTTGTTAGCATAAAAAAAATTTAGGTATGCTTTTTAGGTGAACCTTAAAAATTGATATGAATTGTTCTGACTAATTTACTACCTAAGTGAATGTGTCCTTTTAACTTATCTATGGAGTTTCAAGTCATTTTGAGCTAAAAGGGGGTCCTAATGATATAAGAAACTCATGATACTCTAACTTTACCTTAAAGAGTTATTTTGGGTTTATGATCCCAAATCATCTCTGTAAGGTAAATTGATCGATGCAACCTAATTTTCATCTTCCCTACACGTAGAAGTTGATTTTATAAATTCCCCATCATGGTCTTATTTGAAATGAGTGGTTTGATCTATATTACATTTTTTCATATGTCAGTAAACCCACTTTCAATAATTGAGTTGAAATAACCCTTAAACTCATATTTTAGCTATTTTAGCATTGTTGTTGTTTTGGGTATGATGCTTTAGGTGTCTTCATTTCATAATATTTGGACCTGATTTGAGTTTTTGATAGATACTTGTTCTTTCGTTACGAACGTAGTGATCTTTTTACCAAGTGATTATTTTTATTAATTTTTGACACTAAATTGTTTAAAATGATGGAATATGCATAGTAAGGAATATTTTCAATGATGATTTGTAAAAATAAGGCACAGGTCTTGACCTCTGTGAATTTTTATAATAATTTAGAAAAGTAGAACAGAAATAGAATTACTATACCCCTTCATGCATACTCAGGATAGACATTATACCCATTATCCCAAAGTTGATTTCTTACAATGCATTCAATGTTATTCAACTAGCATTTTCGTATGCCTAAAGGTACGAAAGACAAAAAAAAATGAAAAACTCAATCATTGATCAAATAACAAGACAATCTTAATCATTACATATATATATATATATATATATAGATATATATATCAAATTAATGATCTAGTTTGTTATATAGATTTCTATAACTCAAGCAGTGACAAAATAATAACAACTAATCTCATAAATTACGCACATTCAATACATTTGTTTGTATTTCCAAAATTACAAATTTTCTAAGTGATAAAAATATCATCCCAATTAAACAAATTTTCCAACTCATTTATACACAATTAATCTTGCTAAGTTAACCTATAAAAGCTAGAAGTTAATCTATAAACGCTAGATATGTACATATACACTAACATTTACAGGAAACAGTATATATTTAATAATTTAAATGAAAGTTAGTTGAATATGTAATTGGATAATTTAAAATAATATATAAATACGTTAAATAGCGTACAAGTTCATAAATTGGTTTACATATATGATAAATGGTATTTAGTTTGTCAAAAAATAAATTAAAAGTTAGTACAATAGTGAGACATGATGGAATTTGATTAGAACAAATTAAAAAAAAAATTGATAAAAGATAGATTTCTTTTTCTGATTTTTTTTTTTTTTTTTGGAATCCAAACACCCTATCTAAGGACCAAATCTTGCATATATAGTTCTTTTTGGAGCTCTAAATTATTTTAAAATATCAAAATTAAAAATCCCTAAAAGTTCCTAACTTTCGCCACTTGCCATTTTTATCAACTTTTAATTTTTTTTGAATTTTTTTGGAATTCTAATCGCCTCAATAATAATCTTATAACAATTCATTCTAAATGACAACGTGTTTATGATAAACAATATATTAATAACTGTTTGAAAACAAAAGAAACATAATGAATTTAGACTCTAGCAATAACAGATAAGTGAAGCGCTCCGGGTTATCTTGTAGTTCAATTTTGAGCTTCCATGGTCATAGCAGTAACAGACGTTGAAACTCTTTCAGCTTTGTGACCAGACATTTGGCAACCCTCAAATGGTGCTGAAAATTTTTAAAAAATTTAACTTTTTACCAAATAACCAAACATTTCTAAAAGTACTTAAAAATTTCTAAAAATTTATTTAACTCCTTACCAAACAACCAAAAGTTACTAAGCTACGGTTTGGTATATATCTTTTTTGGGCCCTTTTTCATTATATATTTTTGAAAATAAAAAAAATAACTCAAAACACGTTTAGTCGTTGGTGTTTTCAAAACTTAATTTTAGAAAATAAAAAATGAGTTTACATATAAAATGCAAATGATCAAAAAATCGTTTTAAGCCGCTTGACCCAAAAACATGAAATACAGAAAATGTCAACAACTCCGATGTGTTTTCAGTATTTTTAAAGCATAAATCTCAAAACAGAAAACAAAAAACAATAAACAAAAATATAAAAATACAAACCAAATGCTACCTAAAAGTTTTTAAAAATTATCAAAATTTTTACTAAACATTCAAAAATTACTAAAAAATACTATAAATTTTTTTATTTATTTTATTTATCAAACACATAAAAAATTATAACTAGTAACTTCTGTCAAAAAATCCCAAACGCATCGTAAGGCTTGGTTTGGAAGCATTAGTTCCAATTAATTACGTATGACTATAACCAAGCTTTGTGTTTTTTTATTCTACGATTCACATCCTCCAACGTGTGGACTGTCCAGGAGACCAAAGTGGAGGAAG
>QLOD02000029.1:17029085-17041723 GCA_003260245.2 Sideroxylon spinosum | reverse complement strand
TAATAGAGATGATACCCGTGATGTTATCACAAAAACTTACTCCTGAAACCACAAGGCTTGAAGGCCAATCATCATTAACATCAACTTTTTGTTCTAGCTTCCATATACCCAAAAAAAAGACGTGTAATAAATTAGAAATTGTAATCAAGATGCATATGGGTTATCAGGAAAGAGTGGGTGCAATCCTAACTCGTCAATGAATTAGTAAAGTTGCTTACTTAATGTCAAAAAACATCATGTGGGACATGTTATTATAATACTTTCTCAGGTTTGAATTACAATAACCTGAATTTGCAAAAAACTTCATTAAAAAAAAGGGGGGTTAAAATGAATTTAAGTCTATCAATTACAAATCACCAATTCAAAAGAAAGAAAATAGAAATCCAACCATTACAGCAAATATTGTCTCAAAAAAAAATCCGAACAACACTTAGAGAGGAATTGAATTTAGTGAATTGAATTTAGTTAAATGGACTAGCCTTAATAAGTTCTCAATTTCGCTAATTACAAATTCAAACAATCAAAGCCTCAGACTTTCACATCACACAAACACGTAACACTAAACAACGCACAAAGTTCAAGTTTCGCAAAAGCTAATTCACCATAATAACATTGAAGAAGTACGGAAAATCCATCAAGCGGTGTGTATACATATATAAGCATTATGCGTATAGAAAGTGATTACCTGTTGAAGATGCTCTTTGTATGTAGAGAGATTTGAAGCGAGCTCTTCTATGCTGACCTCTTCGCCGCCGCCTCCTTGCATGTTCGTGCTTCAAAGAACTCCGAGGAATGAATTTTATCAGGTATTTGATTATTCGACGGTCCCAAAAACGCCTTCAACACGACTAAGCCTCTGTGGGACGGGGGGGAGAGAGAGAGAGAGAGAAAGAGAGAGAGAGAATCGAAGAAACCCTTAACGCGAAGGGAGATGGGTTATTTTCTTAAGTTCGGAATGCGTTAAGATAATCGCTATGCAGGCCTCCGTTTTTTGTCTTTCATACATCATCTCAGCTCAGTAACTTGGTTCAACTGAGTTTAACCGATTTTTAATCATATGATATAAATTTTAATTAAAAGTATGCATAAAAGTAAGAAGATTTTTATTTTTTTTGTTTTTTATTATGATTAAAATTAATTGAAAGTATACATAAAAGTAAGAAAATTTTAATTTTTCAAATTTTTTTATTACGCTTAAAATAAACTAATACCTTAATTTTCATAATTGATACAAATTTTAATCAAATGTATACATAAAAATAAGAAAATTTTTTATTTTTCATTATGCTTAAAATAATATTTTCATAATTGTATGAATCCAAACTTTCTTCTATATATATATATATACATATAAGTTTACAAGATATTAATTCAAATTAATAGTTTAATTTAATGATGTCAATATTATTGTCAAATCAATTTTATGCAACTCTCAGTTTTTGCAGAAAATTATTTTTTTCAATAATGTAAATTTCTTATAAAAAGTATTCTTATTAAATTGTAAATATGCTACTTTTTGCATTTATATTTTTTAAGATTCCAATCATCTTCACATAAATGTGCAATAACCTTATGACTAATATAATATTAAATTAATTTTTAAAAAATAAAGTATAATATTGTTAAATGAATTAAAGAAAAAATTAGCTATTTTTTTATATGTATTCAATATAATTATAGTTGCAAATATAAATGGTTCGAAATGTATTTAGTGTTTAATATATTCTTTGATTAATTAATAATTAAATTTATATTATTTTATATTATAACATTTATCACAATTCAATTATATATTAAAGGTGTTTGGTTTATTAAAAAAATCAGAAATTCTAATTTTATCAAATTTTTCTAATTAAATTTTACTACTACACCAATTTTTTGGTAAAAATACGGATTTGATTTTGAAAGGGCCATAATATAGAGGCTTGGAAATGCCACTTTATACTATAAAATTGAGTGTATCGAGAACCCCGCGCTTTAGGCTTTAATTTAAAAGAACTTTTTATTATATTTTGAAAATATGATAAATGAACATTTTAATGACTCTTAACTAATAATTGATAACACATGATAAATGTTACTCTAAGGATATCTAGAGTCACTTTCTACTATTCATAATCACAATTTCACAACATAATATTACATTTGTATTTAATCAACATATAATCCAAAACAAATCAACTGCATATGATTATGGAATGTGAAATGGTCAAGCCCTGCATGACTACTTATGTATCCAATCGAGAATCAAACCAGTCATAATTTGTGTGTAAATGTAGTGAAACTTTTGTATATTTGGCAACGGTGTTCCCTAGAGAGTTATATATGCTGGTTAGAGATTAAGTGCAATCTACAAACTAAGTTAACTTCTACTATTACATAGGGAATACTTTTTACAATGTGACTTTGTTGAGGATGAGAACTATGCTAAAAGTTGTATTTGAGCAGTAATTTTAGGTGATTGGACATAGATGATCCTTATGAATGAATGAGTGAGTGAGTGATTGATAGTTTTGGTGAAATGATGGTCATGAAAATCATGGTGACCGAACTTAAAGGATGCCTAAACTGCCTAGGTACTCTAGAGAAGGATCAAGTTGACATAGTTTAGACCTAAGGTGGTCTAAATTGTGTGTGTTTATCTGTGTTATAAAGAATGAATTGGTCTAGATGTATGTGATACCCAACTACTGTAGATGGCAAGCTGGTGGCCTCAAACAACATCATCAACTATAGTGGGTGGTTTAGGTTTGTGAATACAATCAAATGGGTCAATGCCTTGCATAAAACTCAGATTTGCAAGCCTAGCTCCTAAGCGTATGTGAAATAATCCCTTATACTAGTCTTGATGTAACTTATACTCTAGTAAATGATTTAGTTCCTTGCACTTTACTTAGGATAAAAGCCTAGCTCATGATTAGATAAATGAGTCAATACCTAGCAATTAACTTAGTGTGGGAGCCTTGCTTCTGGATAAGCGTAAGAGTTAGTGTCTCGCACTCAACTCAATATGGTAGCCTAGCTCCTGGACTAGTATGTGAGTCAGTCCCTTCATGCTTAACTGAATATGGGAGCCTCACTCCTGGTTTGGTGAATGAGTTAGTGTCTAGTGCTTAACGAGGTATGAGAGCCTTGTTCTAGGTTTGATCAGTGAACTGATGCCTGGCACTTAGAGTCTAACTCTATGTTTGATCAATGCCATGCACTTGGATATTGAGTCAGTGCCTCATGCTTCTAATGGAAAGTTTAACTTTCTAATTTATCAGTACTCCGTGCTTATGGATTGAGTCACTGTCTTACACTGAATTCTAAGTAAGTGTTTAACTCTATAGGGGAACTTAGCTCTTAAGCTTAGTGATCTAATTTGTGTGATTTGGACTTAGTGGCTGAGTGTGATGTGAATGATGCAATCTATGAGTTTGATACATGTCATGTGTATGTTGAACGCAATGGTAGTTTATATTATAGCATTTGTCTCTATCATACATGACAGTTATAAGACACATGTCAGATATATCTATAGGAGTCATAACTTAAAAATCATTGGCTTATCCAATCCTAAGTCACCCTCAATCTTTCAAGCGTTAGTCGCTCAAGTAAATGCTCTGGACTAATAAGTGTTTAACTTTTAATACTATATTAACTAGTGATACAAACAGGTAGGGTCAACCCAATCCCAACCCAATTTTTGGCCCACCCTAACCTGACCCAACTTGTTGACCTAACCCCCGTCTCTTCCTTCTTCTTTCCCTACAATAGTATTAACCTTGTTTTTTTTCCCTTTTTGCTTTGTTTATCCTTTTCTTATGGGCCTCACCCCAACCCATCCCACACTCTCACATTCTTTATCTCTTTCTCTCCCCCTCTCTATAAAATTAATTAATATTTTATTTACTAATAAATTTTAATAATAATTAAAAGTATTATTTATTAATACATAATTATTTATTTAATATTAAACTATATCATTTATTACTTTTTATAAATAAAACTAACATAGAACTAAGTTAAAATAGATATGTAAGATCCACAAATGCCAATTAAGTTCAAATATGCTCAAAATTTCAAAGATTTTCCTTAAAAATTATATAAACATTTAAATTATTAATCATGTGAATCCTATTGCTCAACATATTTCGCATATTATCATCAATGTGACACGTAGAAAGTATATGTGGAAATATATTGTGATAGTGAGCATGATAATGAGCATATAAAAGTAAAATAAGAGTGAAACCAAACATAGATTAATTAACTAAAAGAAAAACTAACAATAATATCACTAAGAGTTTATTTATTTTTGAAATACCTAAGGAATTT
This sequence comes from Sideroxylon spinosum, assembly GCA_003260245.2. Lineage (NCBI taxonomy): Eukaryota > Viridiplantae > Streptophyta > Magnoliopsida > Ericales > Sapotaceae > Sideroxylon > Sideroxylon spinosum. The sequence continues at coordinate 17,037,403 of QLOD02000029.1, read as the reverse complement.
GAAACTTTTAAACTTGTCAAAAATTCTAATACAAATACAAAATTATAAAAACCTAAAAGTTATAGATAAAACTAGAATACTAAATTTTCTATCCACTTATGGTAAAGGCTTAGACTTCCTCAGGGTCGTCTTCTGGGTCAAATGGTGCATTAGGACAAGTGGAAATGTCATATACTTCTCTATGGCCATGGAAAATCTGGTGAGGGGGTGTGAAATTGAATACGAGCAACGTTTCGTATAGGTCCTCCATTTCCTTCTAAAAAACTTAAAGCATGAATTACTGGCAAGTAGAGGTGGCAAAATGGGTAGGTTAGGTGGGTTGATAATGAGTTTAAACAAGTTAAATGTTAAATGGGTGCAACCCCAACCTGCTCATTTAACAGGTGGGTTGCATATGAGCGGGTTAGATACGGGTTAGCTATGGGTTAGTACAAACCCATAAACCATATCCAACCAATTTATTTATGAGCTAATTATTTAAAAAAAATAAAAATTTATTTTGTATATTTATATATAACTCCAGCTCCCCTTAATTCTTTGATATTCGAATTTTGCGTGCTGCTTCCCAGGTAATATAATATCTTGCCTTTCACCTCCCTTGGGCTCAGAGTCCCTCAATCACAAGCACTACCATGTAAATTCTTTTTTGTAAGACATGGTAATAGTGAGACGAGGTTCACAAAATTTACAATCAATTTGTATTACCTGGCATTTGCAGCATGAGACTCTACAGGTTAGAGAATACATTTGTTTTTTAGGTCAAAATGCTTTGATAGAGGTATAAGTATATATACCTAAACTAAAATTTATTTCAATTAATGTGCATATTTTTTGACTTTATTTTTAATCTCTAGTCAAATAAGATTTTGTTTATTTACTTTGCATAATAAATATATATATATATAAATAAAAAAATATATTTTAAATTTCTCTCATTTTTTTTTTTGGTTTTTCCATCATTGTCAATCATTTTCCTATTCTCCAATTCAAATAGAACCTCTGCAAAACCTAGCTCTGAGTTTCACTAGTTGAAATTAGTATCGTTTGTTCGCTTTTACTTCTGTCTCATTTCCTTGCTTGTCTCAAGACTTGAGAAGGAAAGAAAAATAATTGAGTGTTTTAAAAGGTCCTGTTTAACAACCTAATTATACCTATCTATAAATGGGTATTTTAAAAATTACTTAATAATAACCCAATTAGTAACATAACAGGATCCAAACCCAATTATTATAGGCTTACTTGGGCAGGTTGATGAGTCTAGGTTGACTTTACCACCTCTACTGGGAAGGTATGTATCCATAACGGCTAGCAGGTAAAAGTCCATGTCACCATCATAATTGTGTGGGATAGGAGTTATTGATTGGGATAAAATGTCTTCCTCATAACATAGCCATTTAAGTCCAAAGTGATCAGTGTCATCCTTTTTATAGAAAGAATCGCTTAAGATTATTCTCACACATTGGGTGTTATAAAAGTCCAAGGTCATTATCCATTCTTCCATATCTAATAAGTTGGCCAAGAGTTAATATCAAAAAGTTAAAATCAATAATAGCACAATTAAATAAATAAAGGAACAAATAGTTGAAATTTTAAACTAATAAATAAAATAAAAATTAATAAGCAAAATAAAGAAAAAAAATCACATTTTACTAAATCACTCATATTTGGTAGAACATAAGAGGTCAGGTTATGCCATGAGTTCTTAGTCGGGTGTGTTTTACTAATGATGAGCAGTGACCCTCCAAGTCACATTATTGGTAGTAGAAAAAGGCAATGCGGTAGTTTCTTGATGCTGCCGACATAGTTAATAGAGCAAGTGTACAATTTCAATAACTAATTGAAGATAACCAAAGCATTATAAAAATGGTATGACTCATGAGATCAAGTGTCAATCATTGCTCATATAATAATATATTATGAAGTTAGATCTCCTATAATATGTCCCTTCGACCTAAGAGAACAAGATTTTGTACATGATGTGATGGTAGCTAAAATTAACATACAATAATCATCTAATTTTGATATAATATATAATAAGCATAAATTACAAAATACCGCAATCTAAGTATGAACCAATTGATTGAAAATCTCAAAAACAATAGGCCAAATATAATAACATTATACTAAGATATTCATTCTTAGCTCCAAAAAAGATATCTAGAATAAATATAAGGGTGAGACACTAAATTTGATTGTGCAAACGCTTAAGTACCCATATGCAATGAGCATACCACCAATTAATGCGATTTATGACAAATTATGTGGCTTAAAACATGTAAGTTAGTCAGCAAAAGAATAACTGATATAACAATGATCAAAATCAAATTATGCATATAATAGCATGGCAAAAATAATAATAAGCTATAGGTAATCTAATCAAGATACTATTATATTAGATATTAAAAGATCATACAGGGACACTACACAAATTGAACATATCTTACCCCCCCTTTTTTTGACAACCAGTGTCATCTGATTATAACCGCAAGTTCGCCACATTCAAATCTATGCTAGCATGACTGGTTAAACATGGATTTGTTTATGAATTTTAAATTCAATACATTTTGTATTAGTAATTAATATAATTATTTCTAAATTGATTTTAGGTTTGATCGATGCGGTTCGGACCCTCTACCTCATTTGAAAATGAAGATCATTTTTTTTTTCTTTGTAATAATTAAATTTTTTAATAGGCTTAAATGTTTTAAGAATAATTTGTAATGAGTATTTCATTTTTTATTTAGTAATTTTTTTATTAGTTTGTGTTACATAATTGAATTGATTGTATATGTATCATAGGTTATATGTGTGCACGTTTTGTTTTCAAAATTTGAATTTGTGATAGATTAAAAAAAAAAAAAATCCACACAGACAACCACTATGAGGCGATCGCCAAAAACCTAAAGGGGAAAACGAAATAAACGACCACGTTAAGGCAGTCGACAAATAATAAAAGATGATCGCTATTAGGTGATTGTCTATTAGTTGACTACTGATTCTTGGACAATCATTTTCGGTGGTCGTAATATTGAACAACTGTTTGAGGTGGTTATCTAAAGTGTTTTATGACCCATTCATTGACGATCACCTTAAAGCAGTCGATTAGCAATCATCTAAAGTATAAGAGACAGCCTATGGATTTTAGACAATTGCATCTGGCGGTAGACCATTCTTTTGATTCTAGTAGTGTGTTCAAATTATAAAGGTTCTTTTACCCTTGCTATCACAGTACTAGCATGTAAAAAAAAAAAAATTTCCATCATCATGCTTAATTCAATATAAATATCTATATATATATATTATTGACCATGAATCTTACCAAATAATCAATCTAATGTAGTTAATGCATTATTTCCATAATTAGAAAATTACGAACAATAATAGTATAACTATCCATTTAATCAAGCATGATGAACCCCACTTAATTTACATAGTCTAAGCTGCCGGACCATACTCATAGTATTAATATAGTAATAATTTTAAACTAAAAACTAAACATCTTGTTGGGGAACGTAGAAAACCCTAAGATCATGGCTATAGTGTGTATGAGTAATACAAAAATTTTATCGATCTATTCTATGATTACAATATCATACTTTTGAGATCTCTCTAGTTTAATCTCGACAGATCCAATAGACAAAGCTTTCGTTGATTTCGATTCGACTGCTCGATCTCAACCTTCAGCCTTCTGCCATCTCTCGGCAGTCTTTAGGGTTTCTGGTTTTCCTTCTCAGAAAACGTTAACCCTAGCTGCCACTCGAGGGAGTATTTATAGGGCTACAACAGGGACCAATAGGCAAATAAGAAAATGATTTCCTATGTAATTAAATCTCCTAATCCTACCCGGGTCAGGATTTAATTACATAAATTATAATTTATTCTACTAAATATTTATAATTGTAATCCTAATCATATTCGAAATTATATTTTCGAGCCATTAATATTAAATACTTATTATCTCCCAACATTAAGATTACAGATATCCACCAATTAAATTTAATTACTGACAATCTAATTTATTTGTTTTTTTATTATCCTTGAGAACTTTCCATTTAATTTATTTGATGTATTGGATTCAAAATCTACTTGCAAGATTTGATACAGTCAAAACTTATAAGTTTCCTCAAGGGGATATCACCAATCCAAATTACCAGGACGTGGATTCTTTCATCTATTAATATTCACCATATATATAATGTTATTGTCCAATCCACTGAGTTTATTGACTCATATAGAATCTCACTTTTTGTGTAATCAAAGCAACAATCACTACATACACGTGTCTAAGAATGAAATTCGGATTAAGAGTATGAGTAATCATAATAATCATGAAGTTTAAATTATTTTATAAAATTAGTATAAAATAATTAACTCAAGTGGGTCCAGTTCAATAGATAAAGTGTACTAGCACAAACATTTAGAATTAAACCATTCCCTATAGTCAAGACAGACCTACTAAAATTTGTAACTACAGTTCTACTGATGGTGTGTCCAATTCCATCTAAAACTATGATTGATAAACTTGTATTCTAAAAGAACCGATGATCTAATCTTCTGTGTATAAGCCGTGCTCTGCACGCTAGATCAAATACTTTTTGTGAATACTAGACACATGCACAAATATAGTAAATGGCATTCATTGTTCAAAAAAATTCTTATTAAAATATAAAAACATAACATAAAGTATATCTTTTAGTCTATATCTCTATCACATGTATGGTAATAAATTATTAATTAATTTTATTTATTCTTGTAAGTTTATAAATTTATCAAATATAAATATATACAATATCTAAACAGTATAATATCTAATCAATATAATACTATTGTACATCTCGTTTGTACATATCTTCTTTTTGTTTCTTGGGTCTCTACTGAGTTACAAGTAGAGTTAGAAAATGTTACATATTTGATAATTCCATCATTTATAAATGAATTATGAAATGTTCTACATATGTATCACACATTTAAACTTAATTATTTTTTACTAAAGAATCTCTTTCTTGCTACTATCAAACTAGTACAATATAAGATATTTAATATGCATTCTAATAGAAAAATACATGCAATTCCAAAAGTTTGTACATTCAACTGACTAGTACAATATAAGATATTTAAAATGCATTGTAATAGAAAAATACATGCAATATCCAAAAGTTTGTACATTTAATTGACTGCCGAGTAGTTTTGTAAAAATATTAAACTCTAGATCATCTTTTTTACTGAATTATTACTTTGTTTTCTCTTGTTTTGGTGTAATAAATACGTAAATATCACTATTATGAATACTCATTCATGATTTTTTTTAGTTGGTAATTCATGATTTCTCATCAAAACTTCATGGAAAATAAAATTCATTAGTAACTCAGTTCATACATATATTCAGTAGCACACTAACACCATGTTCATTAAAAAAAAAAAAGAGGTTTATCCTTGTACTTCAAGACGATTAGAAAAGAAATTATAATATTGGCACCCAATTAGTGTTGAACCGAGTATGAAGATAATGAACAGAGTCTCAAACTCTCTCTACTACTATTCTTTTTTTACTCTGATTTAAACATACACACTGACATTATTTCTCTATTTTTTTTTTGCTACTACTAATTTGGCTCAATGGGTGATAAAAAGATAAGGTGAAAGGTGAAGGAGACATATGGTGGAAGTGTGCGGCATGCTTGCATGCAACGGATCATGTGTAGCAAGGTTAGCATGCTAGGGGGTCGCCTACGGAAGGGACCTAATCATAACTATTAGCCATATAAGAGGCTTGACCAGGAAACATTTAATTCGAGTTTAATTGTTCAATTGGGTAGTTGGGCACTTAAATTATGTGAAGATGAAATGGGTTAGATGGGTTTGGGTCCAAATGCAATTACAAATGGGCCTTATGTCTAAATTTGGTCCAAAAATCTAGAAATAATTGTTTTTTTTATCCCCGTACTTAATATGAAAATCACTTACTTTATCTGAATTTTAAAAACCTACCTTTATATCCATTATACTTTGGACTAAAATAAAGTTGTAAACAGTACTAACTTTTAAGTGAAAAGACAAAAATACCTATTAAAAATTAAATATAATTAGGAGATATAAGTGTAGATAATATAAACTACAAGAGTATAAATGTAAATTTTAATTTTACTTAGAGTCAAAATCATTATGTTTAACAGATTTTTTAACGTTTTCACTTTAATTAAAAGTACAAATGATGCAAAAGTAAAATTTAGAGGCATAAGCGATTTTCACCTTAAGTATAGGGGGTAAAAAGGTATTTAAGTTTGAATTAGTTAAAAACTTATTAAAATAACATAATTAAGGTTCGACATGTTACATACGCATTTTGATATATTTTTGTTACAACTAGAACATAACTTGAAGAAGTATCACAATCGAGCCATATTAGTACATAAACATTTTTGTTTTAAAATGAACCCAAAAGAGAGAAAATCAATGTAATGAGCATTTTAGACCACGTATAAGTATGTAATATTGAGAGTTCATTAACACCCACGATGGCATATATCCTTAACACAATCGAGTATGATCCCAACCAAAATGCCTAGGGAAAACCAAATAGAAAACTAATTTTGGGGACCTATGATACCAAAAGTAGGCTTCTCATAGTTTATTTCTAAGATTAACCACTCACCATAGAATAGAATTTTTCAGTTTCACAAATCGAAACATAGATGAGATGTTAGAGCTCTAAATAGGTGCTTTCAAGAGTATGTTACCCAACGATGTTGGCATGGTGAGACCCCTATTTTGGGTAGGGTAAGTTCCCTTAATCCATGTCAATGTAGGGTCTCCTAAGCTCCTAGAAAGTAAACAAACCTTTGAGTATTTTAGAGTTGGTATAATTATGGTATGCTATTTTGGGGAAGCTTGTGGTGGGTTCTGATAACGGTGTGTAACACAATATGTTTCTAAGACAATAGTCCTTTTTGGCTCCCCCATGGCCTGTTGAGGGTGTCTGACCTCTTTAGATATATTGAAGGTGAGCTTCAATGAGAGATGATGATGTCATGGGGCATTTAATGCTGTTTTGTGTGCCTTTAAAGGTATGATCTCTCAATAAATTAGGTATGATGAAAACTTTTGTTATAGGTAGGGTAAGCTCAATCCTCTTATAAAAGGGATCCCTTTTGGCTTCCTAACGACTTGTTGAGATTACCCATAAACTCTTAAGTGTATTAGGATGGGTATCATTGCGGTGGCACAGTGCTTTGGCATTTAAACTTATGGTGTAGGTTTTGTTAGAAGCGTGGTGAGATTGTGGTGACTCCAAGTTCTAAGTATTGTAAGTCACTATTACATGAAAGTCATTGAAGAAATGGGAAGATTAGGGTAGGGGGAGGCATGAGGGAAAAATGTGAGAAAAAATATAGTAATTGATGGAGAAGGTTGCCAAATCTTCTGCCCAATGATTGGGATTAAAAACAAATGACTAAAATGAGATAATTATGTTATATGACTTTAGCATATTGTTACACTAATACCACTTTGGTAAGTCAAAAATTTTTTTTTTTCGTTCGCGTGAAAACAATGGCTTTGTTGTATATCTAATGTTTTGTTTAAGAGTTTAATAGAGTAAGGAAAATAAAAGGAAGAAAACATTATAATAAGAGAAGAACAAATACCATAAGTGATAATAAATTTCTTTTTATATGTTTGACAGTTTAAGAAAAAATATAATGAATTTTCTTTATCCTTATTTATGAATAACGTAAAAGAAATAAAAGAAAGAAATAAAAAAAATACATATTGCTATATACTTTACCATTATATCATATAACATGCTTTTTTGTTTCTACATTCTGAAACTCTTGGAAATAATTCTAAACCTAATTCATTTTACACATATGCTTACTACCATATTTTCTTAACTCTAAGGTGACATTTGGTTTGTTTGTTTATTTTCTGTTTTTTTTTTTTTTTGTTTTCGCTTTATTTGTTAAAAGTATCAAAACAAGGAAATAGAAAAATACTCTATTTTTCTTATTTTGAGATTTTCCTTGTTTTGGATTGAAAACGCTTAAAATAACATTTTGTTATTTTTCATTTTATGTGTAAACTAATTTTCTGTTTTCTAAAACAAATTTTAAAAAACACAAGTGACCAAATGTATTTGAACTATTTTCCTTGTTTTCAAGAGTGTAAAATAAAAAATGAATTAAAAATAGAAAATACAAAACAAAAATAGAAAACGAAAAACAAAAAAACAAACCAAATGAAGCATAAGTTTCACAAATAATAGAGGTAAGTTTTGTAACATTTATGGTTTAATTATATTTATCATTAATCTCATTTGATAT
>QLOD02000029.1:16970493-16989119 GCA_003260245.2 Sideroxylon spinosum | reverse complement strand
GGGGGGAGGGGGAGGGTGTTGGTTTGTCACAGGCAACCTTACTCTGTTAATCTGAGGAGCACAATAACTAGCAAGGACTAGCAAGGACACATACGGTTCACCAAACAAATAAAGAGATTTCAAGTTCATCACATAACAAAAGAGTAGTTGAAACAATAACCTGGCCAATAGAATCAGACAACAGGGGCAAAATAGAGTAGTACAATGGTGCACTACAAGTGTATTAGAAATATGTGAAACCTTGGCAAGCAACTGGAATAATCACACAAGTTCGGGAAAAATATTCTTCATGGACAGAACAAATAGGATAACTTGCACCAATAAATAATTAGTTTGAATTTACTCCTTTCTATTTTTGCCAAATGACTATAAACTTATAATTAGTGTCACTAGGTTAATAAAAACTCAAAATTGAGAATTTGCAATCACGATGAATTGATTTTTACTCAACATAGCCCTTTCCCAACCAAAGAGGGTAGGCTACGTGGGTCCTTTTTCTTTCCCATTCCGCTCAATTAATGGTCATTTCTTCCATTAACCATAACAAGACATGTCTTTTTTCTATTATTTCTATTCATGTTAGTTTTAGTCTACTTTCCCTTGCATTAAGCATAATTTGGATGTTATCTTGTATAAGACCATCTACCAATTTCTGTGGTACATAACCAAACCACTTTAATTGATATTCTCTCAATTTATCTTCAATATTGATGCTACCTCTACCTCTCACTATTGTTGACATTTCTAATTCTACTTTTTCTTATCCTACGATGTAACCACCATAGCATTTTTATCTCAACTAAATTCAATTTATCAACAAGTTATTTTCGGTTGTCCAATACTTTGAACCGTATAACATAATAGGATTAATTGTTGTTTGATAAAACTTTCCTTCTAGTTTTAACCTAAAAGGTATACGGTAATCGCATAAAATACCAGATGCATTCCTCCACTTAATCCAAGCCGCCCTAAATCTATGCATAACATCTGTACCAATCTCTCCCCCTACTGGTATAATAGACCAAAAGTATCAAGATTGTCCACTCATAAATATTTCTTGACCTTCAATGCTAACTAATCCTTCATTTGTATTTGTGTTTTTTCTTTTTTCCTTTTTCTTTTTTTTTTTTTTTTTTTTTTTTGGACATCGGTTTTCTATTTTGATTACAACTAAGTTTACATTCATATATTCATTTTACTCTTACTTATGCTAAGTTTTCATGATTCTAACACTTCTATCCACAATTTTAGCTTATCATTCACTCCGTCGTTTGTTTTTGTCTACTAAAACAATATCATAAGCAAAGAACACACACCATAGCACCTCTTTTCGTACATGTCTAGTCAATTCATCCATAACTAAAGAAACAAATAAAGAATTAATGCAAAACCCATAGTTATAGGAAATTCACTAATGTCCCCTGGTCGTACTTCCATTGAAAAACCATAGTAATATCTTTTTTATAACAGAACCCAATAAAATCAAGGAATATCTACAAGATTCATCAAAATGAAGTCCCTCTTTGACAACAAAAAGTATAGCAGATTAACCTAGAAGTTTAAATCACATTTCTGTCCTGTTTGCTGAATATTGGTTACTACGCCATGCTACTATTGCTAATGATGGTCACTCACTTCCAAAGTTACATCACACAACTCCAGAAAGTGGTTTACAAAGCAAGTCATCCATTCAGACAGTTGATCCCAAGCCCATGAAAGAATGAGAATATTACCTTGAGCCACACCCATGTATTTAACTCTAGGAAAGTCTTTATCTTACAACAATATATTTCCTCAAAGCATAGCATTGAAATGGAATATAGTCCACATGAGACACAAGAAAGGAACATGCAGTACATCATCAAGAAGAATGCCATATTGGGGCTTGGTTACAGTGACTAATGTAATGGCAAATGTTATATTGCCCTACTTGAAAAGAGCTTATTAAGAACATCTGAAGAGCACATCAAATAGAAACTAAGAAGAAAACAAGAGAAACCAATATTGGCCCCCCAACTTGAATCACCACACGAAGAACACATGTGCATGTAGTTCTTCTGATCTTCTGTCCCTTTTTTTGGGAAGGGGTACATTAACCTCTTTAATATGTAAATCTACATAACGGATAGATCTGCTGTATGAATTACAGATCCTAAAACCAACATTATCCCAGGGTCCACTGATGGTATACAGAAACATTTGGATTATGTACAGATGAATTGATAGGGAACATGCAATTAGATGGTCCAACTATAAACATCACTTGCTAGAAGGGAATCGCCAGTGATTCTAAAGTAGGATTGAAAATTGCCATTGATTCTAGAGCAGGATTGAAGGACCTTCCTATTCCAGAATTGTAAGCAAATTTTGAAAAGGCAACCTCAAGGCAAAATCATTCTTGCACCAATTAATAAACAGGTTCCAATAGAATGAGAGTCAATAACAAGGATGCTGATATGAAGTCAACAACTGAAAACACACAAAAAAATAAAGAAGAAGAAGAAAAAGGAAATATTTAAAAAAAAAAAAAAAGAGGAAACAATCATTGAGAAACCAAACCAAACTAAGCCTTTTCCCACTAGGTGGGGTCGGCTATATGGATTTGACAATACCAATCAAATCTGTTGAGAGCCATGTCCTCCGTTAAATCCATAGAGACAAGATCATGTTTAATAGTTTCTTTCCAACTTCTCTTAGGTCTTCCTCTCCCTTCCCTACTCCTGACAATCTCCATGCTTTCACATCTTTTAACGGTGTCTCTATTGGACATCTTCTAACATGGCCGAATCATCTTAAACAATTTTCTCTCATTTTATCTTCAATTGGTGCTATTCCTACTTTACCTCTAATCTCCTCATTCCTAATCCTATCTCTCCTTGTGATCTCACACATCCATCTTAGCATTCTCATCTCCGCAACTGCTATCTTCTGAATATGATTATGCTTTACTGTCTAACACTCTGATCCATACAATAACGCTGGTTTTACCGCCACTTTATAATACCTTCCTTTCACCTTGAGGGGGATTTTTCGATCACACAAGACCCCCGAAACACTCCTCCATTTAGTCCACCCGGCTTGAATTCTATGCCTTACATCATTATCAATCATTGAGATTAATAAGAAAATAAAAAATGAATAATCAAGAACAAGTTAAAAACTAAAAACCATACAAGGGTAAAATTAACTGAGATGAGTCAGCCACTAGCAAGATTGAACAACCACCACATTAACAAGTAATAACAATATATTAAAAACTTAGCCACTAGGAGGAAGAAAGGAAAGACTAAAAGTATGTGGTAAAAGAAATTATGACAACTAACGATATGATCTTAGAGCAGAGAAAAGACCTCTCTCCCCCCCCCTTCTGGAAAACAACTCAATGTGCTTTGTCAAAATAGTAGAATTAAGTCAATGGCTTGACATCCAAAGGGTTGTTTTGCTTTTGTATTTTGCAGTAGTATGAATCCAATTACAAAATAGGAATAGGAAAAAACAATACTCGTATACAAACTAGGAAAGGAATAGGGAAAAAAAATATTTCCATAATACTATTAACAGGCTCAAAATAAGCTCCTGGAGTGTGCCCTCAATGCTCAAAGAAAAACCAAGTTTGTGTAATTTATGAAGAAAAAGAATGCTTTGAGTTGACATGTGATAATTTAATATGCGAAAATTTACTTGCAACTCTAAGAAAAGCACATGCAGGATATATCACAAATTAAATGTGTGCACTTCTTGGTCAATTCAGCCGAATATTTGCCACCATTTTGCACCACAAGCTTCTCCATCTCCTTCCGTTCACCTGACAGTAAAAAGCACATTAACAGTAGATTAGAATAGCATTTATTGGGAGTGAAAATTTATCTACTATGAGGTTAATTTAAAAACGATGACCAAAATAGGCAACCTGCAGGAATTCTGGTAACACAAATTGTTAATCCAGAAAAAGGAAGAACTCTGTATGACTCCTGAGGAACTGCACGATGCTCTATCCAACACTGATTTAACCAGCTTAATGTGACAATTGGTTTCTTTAGAACATTTGAAGCCCACTGCAGCACCCAAAGAAGGAAGAAAGTTGGAAATCCCAGGTAAGAATTGATATGAGAAAACTTTTTTCCAAGAAGGATAAGGAAAAACAAGTGGATGCAGGGACAAAAGTCGTAATATGCATTCCGATAACTTAAGGATCTTTGCTGTATGGTCAACTTGTGAAAAAAACTTTCTTATTTATTGGTCAAACCCCTAGCAGGGAAAAGAACAGCCAGAGTCTTTTATGAAAAGAGTTTGTCACACCCAACGGGGTTGTCGTGCTTGGTATTTATACTCATATAATGTACACATACAATAAATACTATATAAGGAACCTAGGCTAGATACATATCTCCTAGATACATGAATATTAAATACACTAAATACATGCACATATATTAACACTCTCCCTCAAGCTGGAGCATATATGTCATATGTTTCAAGCTTGTTACAAATAAACCTTACTCTAAATCCCTCAAGAACTTTGATAAACAAATCAGCAAGTTGATCTTCAGACTTTACATGATTATAGTTTATTACATCTTGTAGAATCTTTACCCTAACAAAATGACAATCGACCTCAATATATTTAGTCCTCTCATGAAATATGAAATTTGAGGCAATATAAATTGCAGCCTGATTATCACATAGTAAGTCCATGGGTTGTGGAAGACAAACTCCCAACTCTTTTAACTTGTTTTGTATCCAAATCAACTCACAAGATATATGTACCATGACTCTATATTCTGACTCAACACTTGACCGTGCTACTACGGTTTGCTTTTACTCTTCCAAGATATCAGATTTCTTCCAACAAAGATACAATACCCAGTCGTAGATCATCTATCTGATTGTGACCCTGCCTAATCTGCATCGATATACCCATGAACTAAAGTGTATCCATTATCTTTATACAATAAACCTTTACCTGGTGCACTTTTCAGGTATTCCAAAATCCGGCCAACAACATCCCAATGACTACTACGAGGTGATTCTAGGAACTGACTTATCACACTCGTAACAAAGGATATATCAGCTCTGGTGACTATCAAGTGGTTTAGTTTCCTAGCTAACCTCTGATACTGACTAAGATCATTAAACAACTCTCCCTGATCAGCAACCAACTTGGTGTTTGGGTCCATTGGAGTATCCACAGGTTTAGAACCCAACATACCTGTCTCGGTCAACAAATCAAGAACATACTCTCCTTGAGAGAGATAAATACCCATACGTGACCGAACAATCTCAATTCCCAATAAGTATTTCAATGGTCTCAAATCCTTGGTGCTAAACTTACTTTGAAGGAATATCTTCGGATCAACAATACCCTCGGAATCATCTCCTGTGATAACAACGTCATCTACATACCTAAGGAGCCAAATCCGTCCTCTAGAAGAATGAACGTAAAAGGTCGAATGATCAACTCCACACCAAACTAGGCCAAAGTCAGTGACAACAGTGCTGAATTGATCAAACCATGCCCGAGGAGACTGTTGCAAGCCATAAAATGCTTTCTTTAGTTTGCAAACCAACCCAGACTCCTCCTGAGCAACAAACCTAGGAGATTGCTCCATATATACTTCCTAAGCAAGATCACCACGCAAAAAAACATTTTTCACATCAAGTTTGTGGAGAGACTAATGATAGACTATAGCTAGAGAGATAATAAGACGAATAGAGGTAAGCTTAGCAACAGGAGAAAAGGTCTCAGAGAAGTCCAAACCATAAACTTGAGTATACCCCTTTACGACTAAACGTGTCTTTAACCGGTCCACAGTACCATCAGGATAAACCTTCACAATATATACCCGATAACCAACAATAGACTTATCAGGACGAAGAGAAACAAATTAGGATGAAGAGAAATAAGTTCCCAAGTATCATTAGTTCGAGTAGCAGACATCTCCTCTTCCATAACAGAATGCCATTCAGGGTGAGAAAGTGTTTCAGAGACAATTTTAGTGATAGAAACAGAGTGTAAAGATGAAACAAAAGAATGAAAGGAGGATGATAACGCATCATAAGATACAAAATGAGAAACAAGATGAGAAATGCAAGAACTTGTACCCTTCGAAAGAGTAATAGAAACATCTAAATCACTTAAAGGAGCTAACAGTATAGGAAAAGCATATGGTAGAGCACTAGAGCAGGAGGTGGAGCAATCACTTCTTGACGCTGAATGTAGACCTGCAAGTCAAGACGAGACAAACGACTAAATAGACTCAAAGGAGTATATTGACTAGACTCAACTGGAATAATAGGGAAAGGAAGACTCTCATCAAGGATAGACTAGGGATGAGACTGAGAGAAAAATGAGATAGACTTACGCTGCGTTTGGAGTCCCAAAAAAAACCAAAAGTATATTTTTTTGGAGTTTGAAATGTAACAAGTTGTTTTGAAATGAGGGTTAGTTATTTGTGATTGATTTGATATAAAGTTGTTAAAATTATATAAAGTGACACATGATAAAATTTTAATGGAGAATCTTGAAAATTTTTGGAGTTTTGTGAAACTTTTTGGTACAAATGTCAGTACAATGTTTTAAAAAAATTTGGCAAACCCGTTGGAACGAGCTCTTTTGGCCCGTTCCAACGGATTTTGAAAATTTTTTAAAAGAACTTGGATTTTTTTGGAGTTTGAAAAAGGTGAAACTTTTGAAATTTTTTGAGTTTTTTTTGGGACTCCAAAACGAGCCCTTAAAGAAAGTGACATCTACACAACTAAAAAATCGGTTAAGGGAAAGGTTATAACAAGGTTACCCCTTTTGTAATCTAGAATACCCAAAAAGATGCACTTATGAGCACAAGCATCCAATTTATCAATCCCAAGTGCAAGCTGAGGACAAATGAAACGCACCCAAAAATGTGAGGTGGAAGAGAAAACAAAGGTTTTTAAGGCAACAGCACAGAATGAGGGGTTAATTATTTGAGCACAAAAGAAAGCATGCGACTGAGTAAATAACATGCAATTAAAACAGCATCACTCCAAAAGATTTTGAGAACATTCATTTGAAAAAATAGACACCAAGCAGTTTTAATAAGGTGCAATTCTTTCTTTCAGCAACCCCATTTGTCGTGGAATACAGGAACAAGAAAATTAATGGAGTCTATCAAAAGAGGTCATGAAATCAGCAAAAGGTTTGGAAAAGTATTCTTTTGCATTATCACCAAGAAGAATTCGCATAGATATATTAAACTAAGTTTTAATTTTAGCACAGAAAGCTTGAAAAATAGAAAACAGCTCACAACGATCTTTTATCAAATAATGCCATGTCATTCTTGAAAAATCATCCATAAATGCGACAAAATACCGAAACTCCAAATTTGGAGTAACTCGACTAGGACCCCAAACATCTGAATGAACTAATGAAAATGGACTCAATGATCTATTATTGACTCAGGAAGCAAAAGGCACACGATGATGTTTTCTCAACTGAAAGGATTCACAATTTAAAGAATGTAAATGATGTAAACTAGAAACCATGCGTTTTAGCCTATTCAAAGATGGATGACTAACACAACAATGAATTTTTAAAGTGGAAGCTATTGCAAAACAAGCTCTAGGTACATCGGTATCATGATGGTAGACTCCTCCAGCTCCATGCCCTCCACCAATCTTCTCCCTTATCGTCGTATCCTGAATAACAACAAAATTAGAAAAAAAGGTCACTGAACAACTATGGTACTTGGTAAGTTGACTAACAAACATAAGATTAAAAGGAAAAGAAGAAACATAGATTACTGAAACTAGAGAAAGAGAAGGAAAATGAATTGATTGACTGCGGTAGTTGATCCATTGGCTAATGTAACTGCTCGGAGAGATGTAGAATACTGAATACCAGAAAACAATAAAGAAATTCCCCACATGTAATTGGAAGCACCAGAATCTATAATCCACGAAGGAGGAGAAAGTAGAGAGACATGTAATGAAATTACCTTGTTAGCAAAGAAAGAGGAAAGGTGAGAGGCCTGATAAACTGTTTGATACTGTAAGAATCTTCAAAACTCTTCTTTAGGAAGAGTTACAATCTGTGGATGCTTACTAGTAGAAAAATCTGAAGGGATTATATGTGCCATTTGTGGTGAGGTTTCATAATCAACTCCAATACTGAACTTATTCTTGAAAATTTTGAAAAAATCACAAGCACCAAACAAGGATACCCATATGATTGTTAGTGACGATGGCGAAGCCTTCTTTGCATAAATAAGTTCCAACAAACAGAAACTTCTGAGTTTTTGATCCTTCAACACATGTATAGTAAATTGGACTTCATTTGGATAGCAAAAGGACAGAGTCAACTCTTGAACCATTGCAATTTTGCAGCAAACAGTAAAATAAGAAAACCGAGCTTGCTCTAGACACCAGATAACGAAGAACAATGACTGTGAAATGAGAGTGACAAGAAAAGTGTTCAAAAAACAGAAATTGGAGATGCCTAAAGTGTCGTCAAAGTACGGCGAGTGCACTACAAGTGATCTGACAACCTGTCAGTGAGTCACACGTTGCTCGGAAGATGGCGGGTGAGGCCCACGCATAGAAAGACAGGAGGCGTGTGACGGCGCGAGGTGGTCTCCGGCGGCGGTGGTTCTCCAACTACGATCGCCTGACTCCGACGACTCCTTTTGAGGTATTTCGCTCTCTGAACCAACAACCAAGAAGAGATCTATTACCCTGACAATGACGAGGAAGCTCTTCCAGTGTTCAACATTGAAAAGGACTGGTATACTAGACAATGAGGACTCTCAGCGTTTGACAAACTGGACAATGACACACACCCAAGGTCCCAGAATTGATGCTCTGATACCATGTAAAGTTAAGAATTATTTACTAAAGAGTTTCACACACCCCATGGGTTGTCATTGCTTGGTATTTATACTAATACAATGTACACATACAATAAACATTATACAAGGAACCTAGACAAGGTACATATCCCCTACATACATGAATATTAAATACAATAAGTACATGCACATATATTAACATTTTTCAATCAGAAGCTTATTCAAGTCTACAACAGAATCATCTAATAAACAAATTCTAGCAGTGATAATAAACAAGCACACCAAACATCCAAAACTAACTCCATTTAAAAATTTGATGTTGCATTAGAACAAAAGATTTAGGTAGCGGAAGGTTGACAAATTTCTTAGTTTAGCAATTATAGAATGTCATAACAATGTCCAAAGTTCAAAAAGGTTTGAATTTGGGAATTTTGAGGCCAGGTGCTTCGTTCAAATTCTAGTGTTTTACTTAAGAAATTTCAAGGGCAATGAATTAGGTTGAGACTCCATTGCCACCACTCCCACCACTAGCACCTCAAAATCAATAGATTTTCGCCTCCACCTCAAGCACCGCGTCATCGATGAATAATTTCCATCACCATTTGTCAAATCACTCATACTCCTTACTACTGCCAGCAATGCCATCAACGTCCTTTTGAGAAATCACCAAGGTACCACATCACGACAAACTAGATCTATCCATTAGTAAGCAAGATACACATCCAAGAGATGAAATTTAAAGAGAATTTTCATTTACTTCATTTCAAAATTCTATAGAAACTTAGAAGTTCTACATCGAAACAGACCCTTGATGTTTCCCTGAATCTATATTCTTTGGTTAAACCAAATTCAGTGGATAATTTGACATTAATTTGAAGAAAATGAAGCACTTTACTACTAGGACTAGGAGATAAGTTTTATGTAGGTTCATGGTTCAATAGGACCAACCTAGAAAACAGAAACCTAAAAAGTATGGACACTTTGACAAGGTGTTCTGTGCAATACATGACATGTCACTAGAGGTGTACAAAAGAGCTGAAAACCCAGCCCCAATTGGTTCAGTTCAGGTTTGGTCTGATAAGACATCAGTTTGGTTCTCAATTCCTAATTTTCCAACCTAGAACCTAAGAACCAAGTTCTCCCCAAAAACAAAAAAGGTAGAAACCTAAAAGAAATATATATTTGTGAGTCTGCCTCCTTTCTGTCTCCAAATTGAGAAATCCACACCCACGCACCTCCCTCTGTCTCTTCCCATGATTTTGTGTTTCTCGCTATGAATTTTTTATTGGAGTAATTGCATTTATACCTCTGTGCCTAAAATCAAAATCCCTTATAGCCCTATACTTAGGGTCAAAATAACTTATACCCATATACATTGTTATTGTGCACTAATATCTCCTATACTCGCGAGTAAAGTAAAACAGTGGACAGCGTCACATTAAGTGGTATAAAGATAAAATTGTCCTCTTCCTCTTCGCTACCCTCTTCTCTTTTATTTGCTCTTCCATCTCTCTCTCTCCTCAGTTCTTCCACTCTTCTTCAAATTCAAGCATATAATCACAAACCCAAGGAATTTTCTTCAAATTCCAAGCATATAATCACAAACCCAGAAAAATATCTTTCTCAAATTTGAAATTTTTCTCAGAGGATATACAAGAGATAAAATCTATGCAAAACCCACAATAAATATAACACAAATCAAAACAAGACCCTCCTTTCAATCTTTTGAAAAACCCACAATCAATGAACCAGGGTTCTATGCAAAACCCACAATATATATATAACACAAATCAGAACCAAACCCTCCTCTTAATATATTGCAAAACCCAAAATATATCTAAATAACACAAATCAAAACCAAAATCCTACAATGGCAAAACCAAATCCACCTCTCAATATTGTGCAAAACCCATAATGAACCAAAGTTCTATGTAAATCTTCCTACCCCTATATAAGAGTGAAAGTGAGGTGTGTTGGAGAGTTAAAGGACTCCCCCTAACTAATAAGTAGGGGAAAGATTGTAATTTAATGAGTAGAAAGTTGGGTTCACCGCTTCTACTTATGTATCCAGCAACTCCTACACACACTTATGATGTAGTACTCGACAACCAATATACATTATCTAAGTGTCACGGTCATCACAATTTCTCTAACACCTTGCATCCCACAAATCCAATGGCTAGCTCAACGGCATAAGTAACAACGGACATAGCTCCTCTGAAAGGGCTAGGCAAGGAGATTGTTGGAAGGTAAGAAAAAAGTGAAGATCAATGAGATGGCATGATTTCTAGAACCATTGATAATGAATTAAATAATTTTGTAGTAGGGAAAACACATCAAGAATATGATTATGATAAATCACTCGAAGCAAGACTAAGCAAATAGTCAAACTGAAACAAGTGGAATGGTAAAGAAAAATTTTCAGAGAAAATAAAAGAAAGGGGAAAAAACAGAGAAGGAAACTTGCATATTGGTAGAATCTAGTAGTGGTGAAATTAATGGAATTTTAGCAATGGATGTGATTAAGCTGATGTTACTAACAATTGGCAAAAAGAACCCCTCAAGGGTCCAACACAAATTCCACGCGATTGAACAAAATTCTTAAAACAATGTAAATCAGGATTCCTAACACCAACAGCCATCTATACAAAATAGATAGGAAAATACTCACAATTCTATAAATGGAAGTTCAATCTTTTGAAAAGATCTTCTATTCCTGCCCTACCCCACCACCCCCCTCCTCCAAAAAAATAAATAAATAAATAAAATCTAACTACCCAATACAAAAGGGAAATAACCGCGATGCTTTCCTTCTTTCAAATTGTGATTGAAAGGAATTTAAAATGCTTACAATGAAAAAGTGTTGTTTATTAAAGCAAAAGCTACAATTACACACTTTAGTAGTTCACTACTTAAATCCCTTTCCTTTCCATGTGAGTGGTTTTGTCTATAGGGCCTTGGATTTTTTATCTCCCACATGAAAATTTGAGGATATGTTGTTAATCTAAGGACAAATTAAAACTATAAAAAAATTTCAAAATTTTAAAAACCAAAAACTAGTAGCACCAAAATACTAAACACATAAAAAGCATCTGCATGTGCACACGTGAGAGAGAGGGGGGAGATGTAGAAGAATATGAAACAAGATGGAATGCCCAAAACTAAAATGGAAAAAGAACTAAATACCTTGTACTTTGCAGCCAAAACATTCTTTACAATGACAAAGTTGACATCCAATGATGCTTTAGTATGCAATACTCCCCCCATAGCAGTAACCATCTTTCCAATCTCAAACTGCAAAACATTTATAAGCACAAACAGTGACTACCTAGATTAGAGCTAGAAAGAAAGTTCGGGATATTTTCAGTTTATAAATAACAGCAACTCTAAAAAAAAAAAAAATTAATCAACACTATAATTTATTATTCTGATATATATGCTCAGCTAACCAATTCCAAGCCAAACAAACCCTCCATTAAAATTTATCAAGTTAGATTTTAACTTTTTTTAACTGCTATAATTATCCAAAATAGATGACAAGATGGGTTAGTTCAAGTGAAAATAACATTCCCACCTGGACTAAAAGTCATTGGTTCTTCCCCTAGTGAACAGTGTTTACTTAGTAAAAAAAAGTATTTAAGAATACATAAATGAACTAGCAAGGCTATTGGAATAAAAATAAATAAATAAATAAAGAAAAAAAAATCAAGGGACATCAATCAAGCATTATATTTAATCATAAGTAACAGCAAAACTATCATAGAACAGCAATTAGCATAATAATACAAGATCAGATTCTCTAGTTGATGTGTCGAAGCATGGACAATAGATATCTACCAGTTGATGTGCCCACGCGATGCAAGGACAATAGATATCTACCAATTAAAGCAAAGGTCACCAATTCGAAACCCCTCGGCTTTACCAAGCTCCTAGTTCTGCTAGGGTGGATCAAGAGCTCTAGGGATTATTACCACCTTCAGTGCGGATAGCTCAAATATAAGAAAATAAATAAAATTAAAAGAAAAGATTAGCTAGTTGATGTTTTCCTCATATGTTTATATCATCAAATGGATTCACAAAATAAATAAACAAAAAAGTTATGCTCAAAGCAATTTATGCTTATGAAAAAAGTAAAATTATATGTATAGAGAGATAGATAGAAAGACAGAGGGTTCTCCAATAAGTTTTTTTGATAAATCTTATAGGTCTAAATATAGTTGTGATCAATATCCATGTGCCCTTTGTTAAGATTTCATAACGAGGTCAAGAGAACAATGCACAATATGGCATGAAGAGTACTAATGTAAAATCAAAAACAAATTAAGCCAAAGAAAAGAAAAGAATAACCAAGGAAGGGAAGAAGTATCAGAGAGCGGGAAGAATACAAGAGAGATAAGGGAAATCAGCTCGCAAGCCATTTTATTATCAAAATCACAATATCAACCATACCAATATAATAAACAACCCTATCTTTTATAGGCTAATAGAAGGTGACTAGGAGTTGTCTTGAACAAACAAGAAACATAAGAAAACTAAAAATCAACACAATAATAAATACAATGGAATGAATCTACTGACCCATCAACTCTCACTGGTGAAATAAACTTGACCCCATCGAGTGGCAAACATGGGTAGCTATGGTTGACCTCCTAACCACAAACTAAGCACCTGTGCAACCTTCTTGCGACGCTGATACACACACTCTACAATTAATAAGGACAACAATCCATTAAACAGCCAAGGATAATAAGGATGGGTGGGGGTGGCTAGTGGCTACCAAGTCTTCAATGCCCTCACACGTGCAAGAAGCAAGTATTGCTTGTACACCTAACGCGTGCGCATGACAGGGAGTGGCTGGA
The DNA here is from genome assembly GCA_003260245.2 of Sideroxylon spinosum. Classification (NCBI taxonomy): domain Eukaryota; kingdom Viridiplantae; phylum Streptophyta; class Magnoliopsida; order Ericales; family Sapotaceae; genus Sideroxylon; species Sideroxylon spinosum. Next base: position 16,975,441 of record QLOD02000029.1, on the reverse strand, counting down.
GCTCCTTCGCTTGAGTTTGGTCATCGATGATCTTTGTTCCAAGGCGAGGTTGGCTATGGTATCAAAAGGCTCTGCAAGCTTCTGGAGAAATAACTACCAAATAGCGGATTAGCTTGGCTTCATCATTTTTTGTGACTAGGGTTGATTGTTTGGGTCGTCAACAACAATGGGGCCGCTCGTCGATCATTGGTGACGATTTAAGTTTTTGGCAACAAGTGTTTGATTGATATGTGGGTGATTGGATCTTCAATTTTTCGTGATGGGCTTTCATCAAACGTAGGGTTGCGAATGGTTGAGAGGAATGTTCTTCGATCACGGCCTTTGGTTATGAACAGTAACTACGGATTATTAAGTTCCAATTTTCCAGGGTTTAGCTCTGATATCAAGCTGATGTGAAACCAAGACGAAATTAAACAAGAGGAGAAAGGAATAGTGAAGGAAGTGAATAAATATCAAAGAGGGAGAAAAAGAGAAATCAGCTCACAAGAATCTTCATTATCAAAATCATAATATCAAGCATGCCAATACAATAAATAACCCTGCCTTATATAGACTAATACTAGGTAGACTTGGAGTCACCTTGAACAAACCAAGAGACATTGTCTCCTAGGAAACCACAAATCAACATAACAATAAATATAATCCAATGTATCTAATGACCCATCAAGTACACAAATAAAGACTTTAATTTAGTTAGAATGTATTACACAAATAGATAATAAAGAGCATAATTGCAAAAGTGCATTTCAGTGTGGCACTAATAATTTAGTTAGACAGCATATTCTTACTCTCTCTACTTGCTCAGGTTTCTGAAGATAACGCAGGACACAAATGGTATATGTACTACTTAATTGATAAAAGGCATAAATAAATTACCCACAGAAAGAGACATAAATAGAGATGGAGAGTAGGAGCTATAAGATCTCATCACAGTTAACGTGTGACTACTTTTATATGTCCGTTGGACTAAACAAGGCTATAGAAGGGCATACTCTCGTACATACACCCCCAAGCCCTCCCGTGCGCCATTTGTAGAGGAATGAAGAGAAGTAGCTACGATAGAATTATGTGCAACACGACTAATACCTTTTCATCCATTTCGAAGCCAGAAACCAGTACTTTGACCCCATCCATTGCAAGGCAACAAGTAAACCCCTGTTTAGGAAGCAGTCTATGTTCTTTCGCACAGGTAAGCACGCATTGAGGACCTAACAAAGTACAAACACGCGTTAAACTTAACAGGTTATCAATGCATAACATTAAATTTTATTACCACACGGAAAGTTGAATTTGAAGCAGAGACAAGGCAATACATAGTTCACGCAGCTCAAAATCCCAGATATAGTCATGACAATAGTAAATTTAGTTCGCCAGTTTAATATATTCATTTCTATCCAATGACAGAAGTCCAATTAAAATCTTGTTACACGGTTGTCTTCCATATCCAATGACAGAAGTTAGGAGAGGGAATGCTAGGAAGACTGTTTTTGTCTTTGAGCGGTACAAGAAAAATTAAAAGAAACAAAAACCAGTTTTAACCAAAAAAATGTAAGTTCTGTTATTTGATTGCCAAAACCCAAAGACAACATGTGGAATGAAACAAAACTGGAGAAAAGAAATTAAAACTGCCAAAATATGAATGCTCTTTGTGTCGTAATCTCTACAAATCAATAGTTACTAGTTAAAACTTAACAATTTAAAAAACTATAACAAGAAGGCCACTTATAATAAAACAATCCAATCTTAAAAGAGGCAAAGAAAAGGGGGAAATCATCGTATTCACGAAATAAAATCTCTATAAATACATGAAAATTAGAATAAGTAGAGTCAAACCATACCGAGCAACTGACAACCTTTTTCCTGAAACTCGTCGAACTTTTCCTGCGAAGCAAAGAAGGCAAATTCAGAAACTGAAGTGAAATTGAAGTTTTTTTTTTTTTTTTCGGGGAGGGAAGGAGGGAGAGTGGGTTACGTGGTCCTTAGATGAGATGACATGGTAATCATTGGGTCCATTTCGCGACGGATCACTGCAGAGGAAGACCTCGGCGCCGCTTTGCTTGAGAGCGCCGTGAAGCGAATCGAAAATCTCAGGCGGAACGAGGCTCCGAGAGAGGAAAACGCTCGCTCCTTTGAATGTCTTTGACATCATCTTCCGTGTATGCATCCATGCACCGGGGTAAGCTATTATATATCCAAGCGTGGTGTCGCGCCACGGTACCAAAATTCGAATCGGAGCCCCTGATTGCATTAGAGAAAAAAAATCTGAGCCGATGTCCACCGTAAAGGTCCCGTTTGGGTTCAGAAAAAACAAAAACCCCAAAAATCCTCCCCCCCCCCCCAGCCCAAAAAAAAAAAAGGACTCCAATTTTTAACTTCCATCAATTTCAAAAAAAGAAAGAAAGGGAAAAAAAGTGAGAAAATCAGTAATTATATTGTTCCACAAAAAATTGACAAACAATAGTGTTCTCCAAAGTTCAAAACAACATACACTACAAAATCTATTTGATCCGACTTTTGTCTATCACAATTGTTGGGAACTCAAAAAAAAAAAAAAAAACTCTAAATGTTTTATTTTTCTCCAATTGAATTTCAAAAAGTTTTTACACTTTTAAGTACTATTCAAATACAAAAAACTCCAAATTTTTTAATACTCAAAACACCAAAAAACTCTATTTTTATCAACTTTTAGAATTTCTTTTTATCCACTTTGGACCTCTAAATGCAACATAGAGTGAAAAAAATCTGAACTATAAACCTGTTGGAGCACGTAATCCAACTATCAAGTCATTTATACTAAAAAACTCTAAAATTTTTTAAAAATTAGTTACTTTTTCTTTTATTATACAAATTATAAACTCACATTTTAACTCATTTTTTATCACTCTAAATATTCTCTTGTACTAATATGTAAGATATGTCAGATCATATTATGTATACATGTAATAGGTTTTTAGAAAACATAGTTATCTCACTTGATATTAGACTATGATTATGACATTCGTCTTTTAAATTATTTAATTTATTAATTAATAGTTATTAATTTAATATACCATATTTTATTATATATACATGTATATAATAGGGTTTTAAATCAGATGATTATGTCACATGATAGTAACTATTAATATGGGATGCTTCATTTAGTTTATTTAATTTTATTAGTTAATAATTATTAAATATTATTTATTAGATGCTATTATAATTATCTAACTTAAATAATATTTATCACTTAATATTTGGATTATACACTATTAATTTTTTATAATTTAATATTTATCACTTGCACTCAAATATCATAGTATCTAAACTAAATTTTACATATTACCTGATGTTATAATTTAAAAATAGTAATATTTTTAAAATATCATATAAATTAAGAATTTATTGAACACTATAATTGTGACATATGTATCTTAAAATATTTAATTTTAAAACTATTACATTCATCTTTTTTTTTTTAGCAACACTTTTCTCTCACCTCTCCTAAATACCAATGCCTCATGTCCGAACAAATTCCTATATCCTCTCTAATTGCTTATGATATTCTCTTTTATCATGTTTATTAGGGAGATTTGCCCTACCAAAAAATATAAAAAATTACAAAAAATTAAAAAAGCTATTAATTTTTTCCAACTTTTTCCTATCAAATTTCATTACATATCATTTTTACATTAATATTTTATATTTTTCTTGTACTTTTTAGCCAACCAAACAATCTCATTATTTTCTTCAAAATATTGGTCAATTTGTTAGTTTTTTTTTTTTTTGTGTGCATTCTTCCTGAAATTTGGATTTTCTCTATTTATTTTTTATTTTTTGATTCATATTCTCCTGAAATTTCTTGCTATGTTCAATTTTATTATATGATATGTTTTTACATAAAAATTATTTTTTATTTATGTATTTATTTATTTGGTTTATTTCAATTCGTTCATTCAAATATGTAGAGCTTGATTTTTTATATTTAATTTTTAATGTAATTGTTAGCATTGATTTTTTAATTTTTATTTTTTTTCACTATTTGTTCAATATTCAATAATAATGAAAAAAATAAAAAAATTATAAAATTCTACATTTTATTTTGTTAGCTTTTTTGTATGACAAGAAGTGAGATCTTACCTTATATAATTAAAATTTTGTGGATAGAGAACAATGTTAGTTTATAATATTTTTATAACAAAGATATTTTATCAATAATGAAAATACAATAGAAGTTTTTAAATAAATTAATCAAACTCATTATTAATTAAGTGTTAAAGTGTTACATCCTAGGCTTATAATCCAATATGTAAGCTAAAAAATCATATGCAACTTACATATATCAACCACAATCCATCTCTAAACCATACAACCATCTTGGAATAAATATCCGCAATAAATAATAATAATAATAAAGTCTCAGTCGTAACGAGACAATAATGCTTTGACATAATAACTAATATAGTATCTAGGCACACTGGCTTTTTCAATCATATAAAAATAATCTAAAAATAATACCTCTCAAAGTGAACAAATATTACGATAAGCTCCATCTTTAGAGGAATAATAGAATGACAATAATTAGAAATAAATCAAAGTAAGGTGAGTTCCATCTAAGTCTCGGGCTCTACACATACAATATAGTATGTAGAGGCATGAACATTAATTCAAGTGTGCTTATGATATATAAATATAAACATATTATATATAATGTGTAACATATTCCTAGTATGATACTAGCATGAACAATAATAATTCCAACGGATGAAAAACACAGCATTCTCATCTCATATAATCAACATCAAAAAATCCATCCATCGAGATCTTGTTTCAACATCAAATTATTGATAGAGATATAGACTAAAAGACATACTTTATGTTATGTTTTTATTTATTTTAATGAGAATTTCTTTTGAGCAATGAATGCCATTTACTATATTTGTGCATGTGTCTGGTATTCACAAAGAGT
>QLOD02000029.1:16959655-16970393 GCA_003260245.2 Sideroxylon spinosum | reverse complement strand
CTAGTACTTACCTAGACTAAACACAACCGACCTCTTATACTTGAGAGTGAACCTCTTCCTTATTTGAGAGCGGTCAAGCATAACAACTTGCAGTAGTAATGTACTCTGCTTCTGCAGTTGAAAGAGAGATGGAGTTTTGTTTCTTGCTGTGCCAAGCAACCAAGTTGCTTCCAATGTAAAAACATCCTCCAGACGTGCTTTTGGGATTATCACAGCATCCAGCCCAGTCTGCATCTAAATAACAGGTAATCTCTGCAGAAGAACCATTAGAAAACCAAATCCCATAATCTTGAGTCCATTCACATAACGAATAATACGTTTAACTGCGGTTAAATGTGACTCTTTGGGATTAGATTGGTATCTAGCACATAAGCCCACACTAAAAGCTATGTCAGGTCGACTAGCAGTTAGATAGAGAAGACTACCAATCATGCTATGATATAGGGTTTGATCCACACTTTTACCAGATTCATCCTTATTAAGTTTGGTACTTGTGCCCATAGGAGTCCTAGCATGCTTTGTTGATGAAAGTCCAAATTTCTTAACCAAATTTTTTGCATACTTGGATTGAGAGATGAAAATGCCATGTTTCAATTGTTTAATTTGTAACCCTGGGAAAAAAATTCAATTCTCCTATCATGCTCATTTCAAATTGACTCTTCATAAGTTCAGCAAACTTCAAGACATGTTTTTCAGAAGTGGAACTAAAGACAATGTCATCCACATAGATTTGAGCAATAGTGATTTGCTTAGTATCTCTATGTATGAACAGAGTTTTGTCTACACTACCTCTTGTAAAATTAGACTCAACCAGAAATTTGGTAAGTCTTTCATACCAAGCTCTGGGAGCTTGTTTTAAACCGTACAATGCCTTATTTAAACGAAACACATGATTGGGATACTTAGGGTTAATGAAACCTTTCGGTTGCTCTACAAAAACTTCTTCTTGAAGAAAACCATTCAAAAAAGGCACTTTTTACATCCATTTGAAAAAGTTTGAAATCCAAGTAGCAAAAAATGGCAAGCAAAATACAAATGGATTCCAACCTAGCCACATGGCCAAAAGTTTCATCAAAGTCCATCCCTTCAATTTGAGTATTACCCTGTGCCACAAGTCTAGCCTTTTTTCTAATTATAATTCCATATTCGTTAGACTTATTTTTGAAAATCCATTGGGTTCCAATAACATTAACATTACTAGGCCTAGGCACAAGTTCCCAAACTTCATTCCTAGAAAACTGAACTAATTCTTCATGTATGGCATTTATCCAGTGAGAGTCAAGAAGAGCCTCTTTGACATTTTTTTGGCTTAATGCATAAAGTATAACACAAGTAATTTACCTCATTTTGGATTTGTCTCCTAGTTTTCATAGGAGCCATACCTCACCTATCACTTGAGTTATGGGATGGTTAAGCTTTACTCTTGAGGAAGGATAAAGTGGCAAAGGTTGATCTTCATCATTGTTTCCATTTTCTGCATCTTCTTGCAGATCTTCATTCGGCTTATCATCAACTTTCTCTAAATTATGTGGGCTTTCCATCATGGACTCTTCTTGTGGGTACATAGTGAACCCCAAATCCTCTTCAAATGAATTTGTCCTATAAGGAAAATTTAGAGGATCAACATCAACTATCACATTAATAGATTCCATTACAGTAACGTGTTTCAAGTTATATGCTCTACTATTAATTGAATAGCCAAGAAAAATGCCCTCGTCACAATGAGCATCAAATTTACCAAGGGATTCTTTATCCCTATAGATGTAGCACTTGCTTCCAAGAACATGAAAGTAAGAAATACTTACCATTCCAAATTTCATAAGCGGTTGCTTTTATTCCTCTTCTCACAAACATTCTATTGCTAATGTAGCAAGCAGTGTTCAGGGCCTTGACCCAAAATTTTAAAGGTAGTTTCTTACCATAAAGCATGACTCTTGTCACTTCTTGCGGAATCCTATTTTTCCTTTCAACTACATTTTTTTGAGGTGTTTTAGGGGCAGAGAATTCATGCAAAATACCCTTTTAATCACAAAAATTAGAAAATTCTGCATTCTCAAACTCTTTTCCATGATCACTTCTAAGATGAATAACTCTACCAATCTTAACACCTTTCTCATTTTGAAGTCTATTACATAAGGTCTTAAAAGATTGAAAAGAGTCAAATTTTTTCCTTAGAAAATTCATCCAAGTGTATCTAGAAAAGTCATCAACCAACACAAAAAATGTATTTTTTACCACCTAAACTTTTCAGTTCTAATTGGACCCATTAAATCAACATGAACTAGTTCTAAAATAGAAGAAGTAGCTATTCGGTTAGTCTTTTTGTGAATAGCTTTTGTTTACTTCCCCTTTTGACATGGTCCACACATAATTTTCTTGACTCTTGCAATCTTTGGCAACCCTTTCACAATCTTAAACTTGAATAATCTTGCAAGATCACTGTAATTCACATGTCCAAGTCTTTGATGCCAAAGTTCAGTGACGTCATCCTGTGCAACATTACAAACCAAACTTTTATCAATTGAAAGTCCATAGCAATTGTCTTCCATTCTAGTTCCCTTCAACACTACATGGTTATCTTTATCAAGAATTGAACACTCATCTTTTGCAAACATAACATTGTAGTAAGAATCACAAATTTGACTAATGCTGATCAAATTTGCTTTCAAGCCGTCAACATGTAAAACATCCTTGAGTCTAGGAAGACCCGGACAGTCAATACTTCTAATTCCAAGAATTTTGGACTTACTACAATCACCAAATGTAACAGAACCTTTAGGACAATCTCTCAAGGTAGAAAACATGGACTTACACCATACATATGCTTTGAACACCCACTGTCCAGGTACCACATGTTGGAACTTTGTACTTTAAAAGTAGTGTGTGCAACAAAGCATTTTAAGTCATTACATCTAATCCATGCTTTTCTAACCTTGTTTCTGGGTGAACTTTTACCTTTAAAAATAGTTTTTGTGATGGTCTTGGAATTGAATTTAGACACTCATCCATTGATATTATTTTTATTTGGTTTGAATGGAGCTTGGTTGTCTAAATTATCATGAAATTGAAGGCCACTAAACCTATTTGACTGAAAATATTTTTCTTTGAAGTCTCTAGTAAGGTAGGCTTTGGATTTAACATATTCCATAGGTGGTCCATATAGTTTATGACAATGTAGTCTTATGTGGCCCCTAATTCCACAAGAATGACATACGGGAACAAATTTCCTAGAATATTTAGAATTTGAGGTATGCAATTTAGCTTTAAAGAAATTTTTACCTTCACAGCCTATAGAGTAGTAGGAAAAAATGTTACCTCTAATGTGATTCTTCATCTTACTCGCTCCAAGGAATACTTTCTATTGAAAATCTGGACTCATTTTTGGATCAAACTTAGAGTTTCCACTCTCAACTTTTGGAGCATTTGGAATGGTGTGAGAATTCTTGAATTTGATCTCAAACTTCTTTTCCTCATGAGCTTCATCTCCAACCTTTGTTGCAGCTACAAATTTAATAGGCCTTTTGCTTAGAAGTGGAGATATTGAAGACTGTTTTGAACATCCCAGTCCAGTTTTATCATTATGGTACCTTTGAGCTTCCAAAATGTCTTCCAACTTCTTGGTACTAGCATTCCACTTTTTGAATGAATCAGTTTCCTAGCAATTTTCTCCTTCAAATCCTCAACTTCACTCTCCAAACCCATATTCAGGGACATCAATTTTTCTTTGTTCCTCTTAAACTCTTCCACTTCAAACTTGAGACTTTCAACTTCATTAGCCAAACTCTCTTTCTTTGACTCAACTACATTTACTTTGGATAAGGCTTTTGCCTTATGCTTTGCAAGAATCAAACTCTGTTCATACAACTCAGTGTATTTTTCTTGTAATAACTCAAATTGCTCTTGTAAGTCTTCTTTATCTTTGGATTCAGAAGTGAGATTCTTGTTTTCTACCACAATCTTCTTCAAAGCATTGATGGAGTCACAACCTTCCATAGGAGAAGATGTATAGGCTTTAACCATGAAAGCAAGTACCTCTAAAATATTATCCTCAGACCCAGTTGAATCATCATCTTCTTGAACTCCTTCACTCTTTGAGTCATCCTCATTATCCCATGAAGTAGCAAAAACTTTCTTGTTCTTCTTCTTAAATCTATTAGCACACTCGTTTACAAAGTGTCCATAGCCTTTACATTCAAAGCATTGTTTATCTCCAGCTCTTTCTTGTTTTTTCTCATTTTTTGAGCTTTCTCCAAGTCTTTTCTTCATTCCTTTGTTGAACCTCGAAGGATTATTGAATGGATTCTTTTTCGAGAAATTCTTGAACTTCTTGACCAAGAAGGCAATGTGATCAGCGTTAATTTTTGAAGTGTCCACTTCTTCATTTGCTCCTTCATCCACAGAGCTCAAAGTAATTTCCTTATTTTTTTTTATTCTGACTTAGGTTAACTTTATATGTTTACAAAGAGCCCACCAGCTCCTCAACCTTCATTTGATCTACATCTTTGCTTTCCTCAATTATAGTGACTTTCGATTGAAGCCTATCAGATTGAGATCAAAGAAGCTTGCGGACAATCTTTGATTGAGAGTAAATTTCTCCAGGATTTGCTGAAGAGTTCACAATATCACTGAGCTTGATATAGAATTGATTAAAACTTTCATTCTCGGCCATTCAAATTACTTCAAATTACGTTGTGAGTCTCTGTAACTTAGCTATTTTCATAGCTATAGTTCCTTCACATGTGACTTGGAGGACATCCCAAGCATCCTTTGCTACTTCACAATTAGAAATTCTCCTGACTCATCCTGAGACACACTATAAAAAATAGCATTTAAAGCTTTACTGTTCCATCCAGCTACTTCATTATCACCAGCTATCTAATCTCTTTTTGTTTTCATAGTGACATCTGAATCACTTACAGTAGGTAGCCTCCACCCATCTGTAACTGAGTCCCAAACTCGTTCATCTATGGATTTGAGAAAAGCTCTCATTCTTGCTTTCCAAGAACGTAATTTGAACCATCCAGAAATGGAGGTCTCACAGTTGACGGGCCTTCTTTTTGATTTTCCATAGATACTTAATGGATCTACTCTTAGACAAAAAGTCCAAATAGAAATACAAAACATCTAATGCTTTGATACCACTTGTAGGTCCCAAAAACCAAAGACTAGTGTTCAACTAATTAACAGTACCACAATGAAATAGAGAGCAACTGATAAATTTTAAACACCAAGCTCAACAATCATCCAAGAAGACACTAAGATTTGTTGACTAGGGTAAAAACTCCTTTAAGCTTAAAGGAGAAAAACAACCCCAGATCCGTAAGTGGATCAGCCTAAAAATCTTCGCTATAAACAAATTAGGTTACAAGGCATACAAAGGAAAGTATTACAAGTCCCCAATCAATTACCCATTGATCTACTTGCAAGAGAAACACTTCCTCACCTTGTTTGCTAGACATCCCACAATACACCTCAAGCTTGTGAAGAAAAAAACCTTCAATACCTGAAGAAGCTCACCTGATCTGATCCTATCCAAAGATCTGAGCTAAAATTTGAACATTCTTTACCAAAGATGGACGATGAAATCAAGAAGCATTGAACTCTTAGTCGCCGTCATCCCTTTTTGGAAATTTTCTCTTCAAAGCAATAGGTCAGTGACAATTTTTCCAAAAGGGTTAGGGTTGAGAAAAATTCATTTCCTTTTATGTCAGCAGAAAGGGTTAAAAAAGTCATTTGGATTGATTCTTAAAAAATCTAGACGTCGTCACGGGTAGTTTATGGGCATGAGCTGCTCATGAAACATTCTTACATACTGTCCAAAATTTTTTCGGTTGTCAAGGGCAGCTCGTGGGCGTGAACTGGTCGTGAGACATATTTTCTATCTAGACAAAAGGTTTCAACTCCAAATGGGATGTTCGTGGGTACGAACTGTAGTCGAACCAGTAACACCTCTTCTTCTCTTCAAGATTTCTTCTCAACCATCAATAGAGATACTTAAACACTCTTTGGCATGTGCTTAAGCATCAAAACATCTAACTTGTGACATTTTACAAAATTAGTTACATTTAAAATGTTTGCTCGGACATTGCCAATACAAAACTACCCAATATGACACTTACAATTACTAATATTTTGTATCATATATATGTATATATATAAAGTAGAGTCTGACAATATATGTTACCTAATTATATTTATCTTAATCTTCTTATATAGAAATTAGTATTTTACATAATTACTATTTATTCATAATTTTTAATTTTATTCAAACTAGAATATTCATGGATATCGCTTGATATTTTTATTTAATCTACACTTCTACTTATTATATAACTTTTTATTTTTATCTAAAACGTATTCTTATTTTCTAGTTTTTCTATATTTTAACAAATTATTATTTAAAATATAATAAATATTATTATTATTGTTATTAACATGATAATGCAAAACAATATTTACCCTGTTGAAAAAAGTTTTAATAATAAATATTAATAATAATATTATTATTAAAATTAAAAAAAATAATTAGCCAGCTAAATAAAGAATTTAATTTGTTAACAAAAATAATTATCTTAATTTATAGTTGTATAATTTAAGTGGAATTAGTATCATATATAATTACCACTTATTCACAATTTTATTAAAACTAAAATAGTCGTGGATATCACTTGAGATTTTTGTTGAATTGACACTTCTATTTAATTATCATATAACTTCTTATTTTTAAGCTTTTTATAATTTAATAAATTATTATTTGAAAAATAATAAATATAATAACTATTATTATTATTGAATAAAATAAAAATAATGAAAAATAATTGATATCTTAAATCAAATTATAATATTTTTATTAAAATTATAAATATATATATGGATTGTAATATTACTTATTAAAAAATCAAATGATATTACAAATAAGAAATAAAATTGGCAATGAATAAATAAATCTAATTGAAGTGCCACTCGAACTTTTCTTGGATTTGGACTTTCAATTTGATCAAAATAGTATAATATTCAGAATAAGATAGAACTTCAAAATAGTATTATAATCTAAATAAGAAGAAAACTCTCCTACATGCAAAATCTATAAATAGATACGGAATTTTATTTTGTTTCACTTTTCTTAGAGACTTTTCATTACAATAATTTTCTCTTCGACTTTACGATTTGTTAGGTATGTGCTTAAATTTTAATTTTTTAAAGTTCTTATACGTAATTAATATGTATTTTGGAAGTTTGGATACGTAATTGACATATATACAAACTATGGTAGAAAGAATAGAGATAATAATTATAAAAATTGTTTAAATATATGATTAGTGTTGTTATTTTTTGACTTTTTTATTTTTTCCCTTTTTATTTAATAGAATTTAAATTTGATCGAATCCACGCTACTAATGATATTAATGTTTTAATTTGTTTTACGTTACTATTTGATTGAATTTACATAAAGAATAGATATATTGCTTTCAAATATATTTCTAGAACTTAGGGACCGTTTGGCACAACAAAAAGTAAGATAAAACGAGATAATATTTGGGGCTTGTAATTTGTGCAGTGAAATAAAAAGTGAATTACTTTTAGAGATTTTCTGAGTTTTTGGGTGTTTTATTATGTACCAAATGGGCTCTTAACTATTTTAAAATATTATAGTACACTAACTTAACCATATAACATGACAAATCTGTTTATTGCACTAATCATATCATATATATTTATATATCAACGAAAATCAATATTTCTATAATATATCAAAATTGTTCAACCGTGAGCATTGTTTGTCCTACCGTGAGCATTGTTTGTTCTACTGTGGGGCACATATTTGTGCCCATGAAATTGTTCTACCATGAGCAGTGTTTGTCCTACCATCACTGCTAAAAGCATTCTTTCATCGGAAGTATTCCTTTTCCTGGAAGCATCTCTTTTATCGCCGCCTCTGGAGCATCTCTTCTATCGTCGCTACTAGAAGTATTTCTTTTATCGCTGTTACAAGTATTTCTTCTATCGCTACTGAACATACTTCTTTATTACCACTGGGGGCATTATTTCTTCTACCGTTGCTGGGGGCATAATCTTGCAATTTGAGTATTATCTCGCCACCGTTGGGAGTATCTTAAACTGCTGAGGACATGTTCAATCTCTAAGAATCTCGGCAAAGTGGACAAATTTGTTTGCATATATAGAGCTACATCTTATTTATTTTTTCAATATAAGTATAAACATGGATATCACTTGATGATTGTTGGACAGCCAAATACCACCCTATTTTTATCTCCATCTCATGTGTATATGTTCAACATAAAAGGACGAAGTTGTTCCATGAGTAGTTCTTCGTTGCTAAACAAGAAGCATTTTATTATAACAAGTTTATATTTTCTACCCCGAGCAAGCTCAAACTCGTTTATATTTTTACCCAAGCTTCTTTATGAAGTCCCCGAGCTTGTTTATGGTTATGGTGTCCCCGAGCTTGTTTTCTTCTCTCCCCGAAAAGGATTACAGTTAGCTTCTATCTCAACCCCGAGTTAGATTTTATCGATTTCTCTTAAATTTATACATTTCATCTGAAGATCTGAAGTTATTTTATATGATTTTTTCAATAGCTAATTGGGTTATCTTCAAAAGTTCTTTCTCGAGCATGATCTGGCTGAGTTATCTTCAAAAGGTAATTCCTGAGGACAATCTAGTTAGGTTATTTTCAAGAGCTAATTGGGTTATCTTCAAAATATTTTTCCCAAGCATGATCTGGACGAGTTATCTTCAAAAGGTAATTTCTGAGCACATTCTGATTAAGTTATCTTCAAAAGTTTATTCACGAGCACATTTTAGTTGGTTTATCTTTAAAAGTTTATTCACGAGCACATTTTGGTTGGGTTAAAAGCTTACTCCGAGCACATTATGGTTGCATTTATCTTTAAAAGTTTATCTCGAGCACATTATGGTTGCGTTTATCTTTAAAAGTTTATCCCGAGCACATTCTGATGGCATTTATCTTTAAAAGCTTATTTACAAGCACATTCTGATTGGGTGATTTTCTAAATCTTATTCCCTAGTTGGGTTATCTTTAAAAGCTTATCCCGAGCACATTCTGGTTTTGTTTATCTTTAAAAGTTTATTCACGAGCACATTCTGGTTGGGTATTCTTCTAAAGCTTATTTCCAAGCAAAAGCAAAAGCATTTTCTCAACCAAGGTTGAAAGTTTATTCCCAAGAAAAGATCATCTAAAAAGGGTTTTAGAAAGCATTATTTGCCTGAGCATAGCATGATCAAACCAAGCAAAGGTTTATCCAGAGCGTGTTCTTCTCAAACAGTTATTTATCTAGAGTATGTTATTCTCTACCACGATAATCCTGTGTCGAGGTTTACCACGAGTATGTGTTTCCCGAGTAGATGTTCAAGCCGAGTATGCTCTTCCTGACCACGTTTTTCCCAGGCACGTCATGTTTGGAGCACATTATTCCCGAGTGGAGTCGAATTTTTCCTAGCATGGTTATCTCTCCGAGTAGGGATATTCTTAAGTAGAAGAAGGCCCGAGTAGGTTTAAAGTAGAATTCTAAGCATGTTATCTCCCGGAGTAAGGTTATTCTTTAGTAGAAGAAGGCCTGAGTTGCTTTAAAGCATAATTGCAGGCATGGTTGTCTCCCCGAGTAAGGTTATTCTTTAGTAGAAGAAGGCCCGAGCTGGTTTAAAGCACAATTGTGGGCATGGTTGTCTCCCTAAGCGAGGTTATTTTTCAATAGAAGAAGCCCCGAGCAAATTTAAAGCATAATTCCAAGTATAGTTGTCCCCTCGAGTAAGGTTATTCTTCAGCAGAAGAAGCCCCCGAGCAGATTTAAAGTATAATTCCAAGTATAATTGTCTCCTGTATCTATTATTATTTTAGTGATACTTAAAGAATTGAGATTGATCTATGATTTTTTTCTTTTATATTAGAATGTTTTTTCACGTAAATTTTGATATTTTATGTATTTAAATATTTATTTATTTATTTATTTACTAGGATTTAATCTAATTTATTATTGTTACTGTTATTGTTATTGTTATTGTTATTATTATTATTATTATTATTATTATTATTATTACTACTGTTAATTTCTTTAATTCACAGGTGACACTAGTTGAAAAGTTTCTTTGATCCCAAAGAATTTTGAGTAACCAACAAACAATCAAAGCAAACTTCAATGCAGAAACATTATTGTGACTACCTTTCACGGCCAACCATGTTTTCTTCATCTTGAAGCTTGAATATGATATTCGAATACATTAATTCATATTCGAATATGGGGAGTTAAGTGAAATAAAAACATTTTGATTGAAAAGACAACAAAACGATATCATTTTGGAGTTACTGTAGCGGTAATAGTAACTCCCTACTACTGTCCTCCTTCTTCTTGTCTTCGTTATCTTGAACTACCTCTCTATGTTTTATTGCTAAGAAAATTATATGCCTCACCCAAAATTTCAATCTCCTCTCATATCTCTCTCTATATATATACAAAAGACAAAATAAATATTATTGTTATTAAAGATGATAATGAAATAAATATTTACCCTCTTAAATAAAGATATTATTATTATTATTATCAAAATTGAACAAAATAATGTAAAAAAATAATTAGCTCGTTAAATAAAATTTTAAGTTTTTAACATAAATAATTATTGTTAGGAATGATGTATGGATTCTAGTTCCTCGACCTTCACATCAAAATGTTATTGGTACCAAGTGGATCTTTAAGAATAA
>QLOD02000029.1:16947169-16959555 GCA_003260245.2 Sideroxylon spinosum | reverse complement strand
GTACATCTATAAAAGGATACACATGAACCCTATTGAGGGTGTGCTTTTGAGCTCAGTTAATCTCAATATTCTGACAATTTTCTCTAGTTGCCGAAATTACATCTCTTCGACTTGTTGTATTACTTCTTGAAGTGCGTATCAAGTAACGAATTGGTTGTCAGATCCCACCTCGGTATTGCATTGAGCCAACGAAAATATGCCCTAGATTTGTTGTCAGAAATAAGATTGTTAGGAGCAAAGTCTTTCCATTCTCCAATGCATTCTAACACTAAGCTTGTATCCGACGAAAGATAACTGTTAGATGGTCATAGTCGACTTAGGAGGTTGGTAGGAAGCTAAATTATTTGACTATTACTTGTCCAGACATTGCTAAAAGTGTGGTGAGTCAATTCTTGGACTATCCGCGGATAAGTCATTGGGATGCTATTTTTAGCATTTTGAGATACCTCAAAAGTACTCCATGTTGTGGCTTATTATAGAAGGATCATGGTCATACCATGATTCAAGGATACGTTGTTGCTGACTGGGTTGGATCTCGATATGATAGACGACCAATTAATGGATATTGTGTGTTTGTAGAAGTAAAATTGGTGTTTTGAAAAAGTTAAAAGGAAACTGTTGTAGCTTAGTCGATTGCAAAATTTGAATACTAAGCCATGATGTGTGATAATTAGATAGCCATTCATATTGCATCAAATCTTGTATTCCATGAGAGATTGAAGCATGTCGAAGTAGACTGTCACTTTGTTTGAGAGAAGCTCCTCTAGAATGTGATTAAAAAACAACTCATGTAGAATCTGAAGATTAGCTCGTAGACTTACTTACTAAAGCTTTAAGGGACATATGAGTCCAATATATTCGTAACAAGTTTGGAACATTTGATATGAATGCTCCAACTTGGGTAGATTGTTAAATGTAGAAATATTTGTACAACATGCATATTTATGGTGGTGTAGATATTATGAGAATTGTGATTAATACATGTTTCTTGTATACACTCTAGAGACTATAAATACAAGTTACAAGACCACTCATTGATGTGCCAGTTTTTCCCAAATCTCTTTTAACAGTATGTATTATTAGACCTTGGTTGGTTAAGTTTTCGCATCCCTAGTTGATGTGCAAGATGGAAGGAGAGTGCTACATGGACCCTCATTAACGTTAGAAGTACAGTACGTGCATGCATTGAACTTTTTTGACACTTGGATAATAGTACAAGATATATACCCGACATTTAGGGTTGGACATTTACCTAGCAGGCATGCTTAGAAATTTCAGTTACCTCATAAATGTGCATGAAACTCCCATATTATGCATGAAATGGGATATTGCAGTTGAAAACATCAAGTTACCTTAGAATGAAAAAATCATATAAGCAAACATGAATATTCTATTGCATTTCTGTATCTTTGGACATATATCCGAACCTAACAATGGCTTGTCCCCTAAATTCTTTTTGTTTGCATGTTACTTATCTCGAATTTCCACTTTAGTTTAAATATAAATCATTAATCAGAAGTCTTAAGTGTCTAAATAGTTCAAAGCTTAACCAGTATTTTATCATATCAACCATGGCATCGTGGCTTAGATTTTTCCCCTACTACAGGAAGAATGCAGAGATTTAAGGGAGAAAGTTAAAAGCGGACTACTTAGAAAGCCTACTGTGGTAAGCTCCTCTGTCGATCATTTTCTTTTCCATTCCTGCATGTTTTGTAAATGTAAAACTTGTTTAATTATAGGGGATATATTTTCATTGACACTGTATATCATAGTTGATTCTGATTAGAAGAAAGATTAGCTGAGAGGCAAAATAAAAATTCTCGTTGTTCGCTATATATTTTTTTGGGGTAAGTATTGACTCTTTTTTTATTTTTTTATTTGATAAGTAAAATATTAGTAATAGAATTAAGAAGACATCAGGGGATGTCACCCATTTACAAAAATAAAGTCTCATGCAACGCACAAAAACTAAAAATTCGAGTCCTCATCGAACATCACTAAATTATGTAAATTTGGATCCCAATCAATTTGAAACTTCTAAGAACCCCTTTGGTATAAGAATCTAGTTTGCATTTGAATTTTCTCAGGATCTAGTCAATCTGAACATTAGAATTATTAAGTCTTTATGAAATGGTTGCTCTGTTAGAGTATGTAACCCTTCCTAAAATCCGTATAATTCCTTTCGACTTTGATAGAACCGGGGAAGAGGGCATTGAAGTGGAACTTCGAACTTCTTATGCTTTTTTGCAAGATGTTGTGTTCAATTAGTTTGTTGAGGAAATACCTGCTTTAGTTCTGCTCTAGTCTCTGGGAAACTGCTCATTGTGGGAAATTATTCTGTGTGGCATTCAATGACTTTGTGTTGTATATTCATTAATTTGAATCATCAATTAGTTCTGTTTAGTCCATAACCTTACAAATGCAGGACAGATGTTTCTGGAAGTGACACCAAGTTTTTGTAGGAAAAATGCAACAAACTGTTGCAATGCTGATTTATTATAGTCTTTCTCTAGGCCCAAGTCCAAACTTATTTTATGCGATTTGAAAGTAACCCATTCCTCTACTGCTCAGAATTCCTTTGGCTGGAGTTCCTGTACCCATCTAGAGTACATTTTATCCAAGAGCAAATGAAGAATGGTCGGCTTTGCTTTTGCCATGTGTCATGTAGGCATTCATTGTACGTTTTGCATTTCAGTGGGTTATCTTCTATGTCTTACCTTGCCTTTTTGTGGTTGGCTTCATATTTAGTTACATGACCATTGACCATCGCTGATTCTGTGGTTCGTGTTGCAAACAACTGCCCTCAAATACTTCATGGTAGACTTTATTACAACCCTTAACAGGAGGTTTCCTTCTTTCAATCCTTGCTATGAAACGTATTATATATTTACATTAAGCATCAATTGGAACTCAAGGAAATCTGAGTTTAGACTACTTAATCAGTAAATTTAGCTTGTTAAGAAAGATAGTTTTCCTATTTAACTGGGTCTACAAGTTATTAATATGTTTTATGGTACACTTACTAGAATCATTATTTACAACATCAAACAATTTGAACTCATTTTTGGTCTTAATTCAAGTTAATGTTGGCTGCAAATTCAAGTTTATGTGGAGAAATATTGCCACTACAGTGTAGTTTTTAAATTTCTAACTGTATCTGTATCTTATTAGTTTACTGCATTCTGATTGGAAGGTCATTCAAACTGTTTGGTCAAAATATATCTGACAGGCGGAGCTTGAACAGAAGGCTAGGATCTTGCATGAAGATATAACAAATCATGTAAGAATCGCTACTCCAATTCACTCCACAAATGTGCATTGCATCATCTATTTTGTGCTTTTTCATAGGATAACCTGATGGTTGTATAGTCTAGAACTCAATTTCCATCAATTTGAGTGTGAACAATGTGATTTGGCAAAACAAAACAACATTAAATGATAATAAAAAAGACCGGTTATGTCATTTGAGCCAATCATGAAAACTTCTGGGTTTCGTCTGTGTGTAATAGGTGCTTCTTTGGAGTCCTTGAGTTGAAGTTCAAGACTTGCTCTGTGTATCCTAAGAGAGAGAGAGAGAGAGAGAGATTTGTCTGACAGTCTCATTGTGTTTTGTTGGTTACGAAATAAACTATTGAAAGACATCATTTTCTGGTTGTACCAGTGTTACCAGAAAAAACATTAGTAACCCACCTATTTATGTGTTGAAATGCACATTGCAAAACATGGTTCATTGTAGCAATAAAATGGTCCCTTTTTTTTTGTCTTATTTCCTTAGGACGAGGATCCCAAGGAAATGAACTAAAACATAAAAAGATAGTGGGATTTTGGCTAGCAAATGTGGAAAAAAGACAGCCATAATACTCCTAGAAAAGTGTCATTACATAATTAATTTGATGACTAAAATATTTCATTAGATATCTGATTGTTAAAAGAATTTCTCACTTTATTTATCCAAAAAAAAAAAAAAAAAAAAAAGGAAGAATTTGCCTCACTTTTTAAGTACGTGAATCATAATACTGTGCCTGATACGAGCCTACTTCATTGTCTGACATTATAGAGCATGTTGTCTGGCATTATAGAGCATGTGGCTAACCATTCTTGCTCCTAGCACTAGAACAATCCCTGACCCAAGCAATATAGGCAGTTGCAGAGCCAAAATTTTACATTTTACTCGGGAAAGTGGGGTGGGGGCAATTAAAGGTTGACACTGACAAAAACCATTAAGGTAAACTTGGAAGAGTTAAATTAGTTTTTCACAACGTTAATCGTGTTGAAACAGAAATGAAAGGTGACTTTCTCTCATTTTTTTTCCTGGTTTTTGGAGGAAATTAAGTTTTGCATATAGCCTTAAACAAAACTACTATTTCCAAACAATACTAACAATAAAAAATTTACTTATAATTTTTTGTTATAATTTCACAATACTACCTAAATTGATATGAATGTATAAAAAGACTATTTAACAAAACCTGTTGTGGGATCAATACCATTAATCAAAATTAAATAAGATTAACCACAATAAATTAGTCAAAGACTAAGGACCATTTTAAATGCATATGATTCTTGATACTACAAATAATATATTACAAGAAATATATAAAAAAGGAAAAGTGAAAAACAATTTGAAACACAATTAGCATTTCTGATTGATAAATGACAACATTTGTATTCATTTGCTTCCCCCCCCTCCATTATGCAACATGATTGATTGAAGGACAAATTATTCGACATTTCTTTTCTTCTTATTCTATATCTACATATGATTAACGTATCTGTTAAAATTATTAGATGATTCGTGGATCTCTTAAACTATTAGTCACCATCTCAAGTCAACCTATTATAGACAGGGTTAACTATTATTTCTATTAGCTTACTTTCTCTCAACAATGTTTATTCCAAAATAATGATAATGCTAGAAAGAGACATGGGATGGTTGGAAACTTATATGTGATAAGTGTTTTAAAAGTTTTTGGATTCTAATAGTAGTTTTGTTAAGATAAAAAATTCCATGCTGTCATTATACACTTACGTTAAACAATATAGCATTTTCTTTTAGAAATTCAGGCCCCCCTCCCTCTGCTGTGGAATCTTTGGTCATACGTACTGTAAGTTACATTTTTTTCAGTTCAGAAATGGAATATAGTGTGCAATCTCAAACTGGTGGTCATGTGCTTTCTATTGGCCTAGGGTGTTACTACTATTTGTTGTGGCATTTAGTTGTTGATAATCAAATTAGGAGGCAGGTTTGAAAGTCGTAATTATTCCATTTTTGTTATGCGTGGCATTTGGAACAGGTCCTTCTCATTCATCTCATTTATGTATATTATCGTTAGTCTTAATAATGAATCGATCTCAATAAGATTATTGAAATTGTTTCATTTCGGTTATTGTATTTTCATTTTGGTGATTGTACAGATAATTTACTTGACTAAGGTATGATGCATTTCACTTAAGCAGATCTGAATGCCACCTTCCTCACAGGAGTCTTTCTGCTTATATATAATCCATTGCTTGCCTTTTGTTTTGCTAATCCTTTTTTTGATATACGTTCGAAAATTTTCAGTGGATTGTCCGACAGCTGGCTTTATTACAAAACCTCATTGATCGAGCAAATGAGAAAGGATGGAGAGGAGAATATCCTTTTTGTAATGTAGATTATGAAATGCAGGTTCTGGATATTGGCTTTTCTGAGGTTGTAATATATTGTATTAGAACATCTGGATGCATCCCTGAATTAAGGGAAGTACGGTGGAACAATCTCAAATTATTCTTTCTTAAGTACTCGCAACATAGGTTTTCATTTTGATCTACCAAAGTAGTATGAATGAGTAAAAGAAGCTAAAACCTTTGATTTTGTGGCCTAGGACATCCAGTTGGAATTGTATATCTAATAAAATCTTGTAGTTGTTTTTAATTTCAAACAGAGAATTAAAAAGGACAGCCTAGTGCATGAGTTCTCGCCTATGCAGGGTTTGGGGAGGGGTAATAAATGCTGTCCAACAATGGGAGATACTGTTTTCGAGTATTTAACCCACAATCTCCCGGTCATAAACGAGCAATCTTAACATTACAGTGATGCTTAAAAATGCTTTGCATTAATAATTTTCATGGTCATCTCATACTGTATTTGTTTGTCATTCTTGGGCATCCACATATGAGAATGTAATTCCACACTCATGCAGAAGGAGTTTGTTTAGCATTTGTAAAGTGGCAATATTTGTGGGACAAGTTTAGTATGACCCTTAACGTATGTGGTGTCCTACGCTTTTTGAATATTTGGAGAGAAAACAGCTGCTTCAGAAACCATCAGAACGGTTGCGGTTGCTACAAAAGGTCCCCAAGGTAATTGCAGATGTATCAGAGCCTGAACCTAAGGTGATTGCAGATGTGTCAGAGCATGAACCTGTAGCCCATAATGACATTAAAGATCATAAACAGAGAGGTGAAAGCTCCCCAAAATCAATCCACGCGGAGAGTTTGGAAACTCCTGGTGATAAGAGTGGAGGCAGCGGAATTTCTTCAGGTACAACAGACACTCAAGTTTGAAGTTTGGTTAAGTTTCTACCTCCATGCATGTATTTCCATTTTGAATTTTATTTTCTGAAATCAATAAGTTAAACAATAGAGTTGGAGACGAAGACCCATCTGAGAAGAAACTGGTTTCCATATCTGACCTTAACTTTTCTGTTTTAATTTTGGTTTTGAGATATATCAGGTTCCCATTTTTAGACAATCTAGTTTCATTGCTTGAATAATGTTTCTTCAAATTATATAATTATGCAATGATAAATCTCAAACTCAAA
The DNA here is from genome assembly GCA_003260245.2 of Sideroxylon spinosum. Taxonomy (NCBI): domain Eukaryota; kingdom Viridiplantae; phylum Streptophyta; class Magnoliopsida; order Ericales; family Sapotaceae; genus Sideroxylon; species Sideroxylon spinosum. The sequence continues at coordinate 16,952,752 of QLOD02000029.1, read as the reverse complement.
ATTCTGATCTGAAGTTGGAAGATAATGTGGGATCTATTTTTTATTTTTTATTTTTATTTTTTTTTCCAACACCTACTTTTATATGTGATCATTGTTAATTCTAGATCAGATTGATAGTTTATGGAAGTATGCAATATCTCCTTATCTTCTTTAGGAAGTGGGGTATTACTTGTAGAGTTCATTCCCAGGTTTTAACATCCATTGAAATGGAATGGCTGCATTCTTGATTAAAATATGTGATTGCATGTTTACATTTTTGTGCCATGTAATGGACTGTTATTTATAATTTATGTTAGAGAATATTGTTGCTGATTATGTGATTGATTATTTCCTTTCTTGTATTGACAGTCATGACTAGCTGTTCTTCCTATTTTGATTGTAATTTAACAGTGTAGTATAATTTAAGGAAGGGGTGAAAATTACACCTATTATTCCTATTTTGATATTTCTACACTCTCCACCTTTAACTTCTCCTTTTCCATCCCACCTAACCAAGCAGCCCCTCAAAACCATTGTGAATGCCGCTGCCGTAATCCAATTGGGACCAATAATGTACCATGGCTATAAACGAAATTGCCCTACTTCAATTTGAATCAGTCCAAAACCAATTCCGACCTCCCATTAGCTTTGTATATGGTTTAGACTTGTAAATGATAATGGCTATCATCATCAATTTCATCATTTGGAGCAGTCAACGAAAACAAGCCATCACCAACATGAGAATTGATCTAGGTTTTAAGGTTTTTACCGAAGCTCATTTTCTAAGGTTTGTAGATTGGAGAGATGAGCTTTGGCTTGATTATCAAAAATTGATGTAATTGAAAAATGATTTTGTCAAGGAACAACAATTTGAATGAAAGACTTGACACCCTTAGAATTGTTTCAGTACATATTTATATTCACAAGGTCTTGTACAAACTCGGAATCAATGATATAGAAAATCAAAATTTGATGTCCTGTACAAGGGTTACTTTTTTCTCTTGGTGTGTCGCAAAGGGGAGAATTTTGACCATAGATAACCTAAAACGAAGGGGTTATTCTATGGTTAATAGATGTCTAAGGCAAGAGGAATCAGTTGATCACCTGCTCATTCATTGTGAATGGACTGCTAATCTGTGGGGACTTATTCTTACATACTTTAGTATTAAAGTTTGTTTTTTTGAGAATCTAAAAAGTTCCTATTAGCTTGGTGGGGACAACCAATGGGAGAGGGGAAGAAGAAAATATGGAATTTGGTTCCATTTTGTCTCTTTTGGTTGATTTGGAAGGAACGTAACAGGAGGATCTTCGACAATAATGATAAGACTGTTTTGCGTTTCAAAAGTTTATTTCTTCAATGTTTGTATAGTTGGGCTGAGGAGGGTTAAGAGATCGATATATGTTCATTCCTTCTTCAATTCATTGCTAACTTGTAGTGAATAAGGAAGATTCGTAATAGTTTTCTATTTTCAACATCTTTTCAATGTTGTATTAATAAATCTTACTTATCTTTTCAAAAAAAAAAAAAAAAAAAAATATTCCTTGTCTCTAACATTCGCTCTCAAGTTAGATCGTATGTATCATACATTCCAACTTTGTTACAAATGTTTCTAGCTTGGGATTCCCTAAGAGCTTTAGTAAATATTACCAAGTTAGCATTTGAACTTGACATGACCGGTCTTAATAATGTTTAGTAGAATCTTCTCCTAGACAAAATGATAATGTACCTCAGTGTGCTTTTAGTTGTTTCATGGAATAATGGATTGGACGCAATATCGATGGTAGCTTGATTATTGTATAAACCAAACCAAAACCAAACCAAATCAAGCTTTTTCCCACTAGGTGGATATATGGATTTGACTACGCTAATCAAATCTGTCTAAGGTTACGTCCTCCGTTAGATCTATGTAGGTAAGGTCATGTTTAATAGTTTCTTTCCAACTTCTCTTGAATCTCTATCTTTCTCTCCTACTCCTAATAATCTCTATACTTTCACACCTTTTAATTGGTGCCTCCGTTATACGCCTTCTAACATGGCCAAACCATCTTAATCGATTTGTTCACTATTGCTGTTGATAAGTCAATAGCAATTGCTGACTACTACCAGATTCGTGGTCAGCAATCTTCATGGCATATTTTACTCAGAAGACAGATTAATGATTGGGAAATGGAAAGTTTTCTTGGACTTATGGGATTGATTCAGGAGGAAAAGCTTTGTGATTCTGTGGACACAGTCAGATGGCTGCTTTCCAAGAATGATATTTTCACTGTTAAATCTTTCTATAAGGCTCTAGTGGGGTGTGAGCATGATAGTTTCCTTTGGATTAAGATTCGGAAAGCTGGTGCCCCATCTAGAGTAAATTTTCTGGTTTAGTGTGCCGTGAGAAATAAAGTATTAACCATAGATAACCTTCAACGTAGAGGTTTATATGTCACCAATCGTTGTCCATTATGTAAAGCTGATGCAGAGACTGTGAGACATCTTTTCATTCACTGTGCTTGGACGGCTGAGCTGTGAAACTTGGTGGTGGAAAGTTTAGGTGTTCACTGGTGTATGCCGACATATTTAAAGCAACTATTTGCTACTTGGTAGGGATTATCTGTGGACCCAGCAAGGAAGAAGCTTGGAAGTTGGCTCCATTTTGTTTGATTTGACTGATTTGGAAGGAAAGAAATAAAAGAGTTTTCGAGAACATTGAAGGGTCTTCTTTTAGTATTAAGACTAGATTCATGGCTTGTTTATTTAGTTGGGTTAATAGGGGTTTTGAACCCGATGTTTTTTCTTTCTCAAGCTTTGTGGAGTGTCTAAGATCTTAGAATGTGTTGAGTTTGTCTGTATTGAGGCATTCTCTTAATGCCTTTTTCATTATTTTAAATAAAATTCTCTTTACTTATCAAAAAAAAAAAAAAAAAAGAAAAAGGTGTTATACGTACTTTACTCCTAATCTTATATTTTTTGGTGATCTCGCACAGCTATCATTTCAGCAACTGCCATTTTCTGAATAAACTTATGCTTTAAATGATGAATTCCCAATTTATTTATCACATATCGTATCTAAACTAACTTGAGATGGAGCCATGCTCTTAATCGCACTATTACTATTTGTTTTTTGCTTTTTCATGACACGAGATTACCTCTGATAAAGATGCAATAATCAGTTGTGAAACGTTTTTTAGGAAACTTTTCAACTTCCTTGAACATTAGGAAACTTTCCTTAAAATATTTCTAACGTCCTTAAGCAGAAGGAAACTCTCCAAAAATCTTTCAAACCTATACCTTTAGGGTGCGTTTGATTGGAGGGATTGGATGATGGGGTATAAATAATATCATTGATAATATATGGGATTGGATATAACATGGGATTAATTTTTTATGTGGGATTATTTTTTTGGTGTTTGGTTGGTGGAATATAAAGTGGGATAAAAGTTATGGTTTGACATGTGATGTGACAGAAAATAATTTTGAACCTTTAGATCTTGGAGGGAAACAAATCCAGAGATGGGGGATGAGTAATATCACATCCCCCATGGTATTACCCATTCCCTGTTTTGGGGGATATGAAGTCCAGTCCGGAGTTTTAATACTGTGAACCAAACACGGGACTAAAGTCAAGTTGGTCAAAAATGGTGGAGTGTTAGTCCAATCCCCTGTTTTATCCCGCAAACAAACATGGCCTTAACACTTTAGTCAAATGCCTAAAAATACAAGTTTCAAATTATTGTTTTGTTCACTAATTTTCCAGTTACAAAAATAAACCTAATAGCTCTTATATCAAGTTCTTGAATAGAATACAAAAAATTTAGAGAGCTTAATTAACCTTCCCCTCCATCATTATATTTATAATACTGGATTAATGCTAAATATAGAATTACAATCATAATAAAATTAACTATAATCATGCTCAATCAAGGGTAATATATGTGAGGAAAACTGTGAGTCAAAAGTTAATTGTTTAGTTCCAAAGAGTTGGCTGTCATTCATTTAATTCCCTGCCATTTTTCTAGACTTATTTAATGTTTTGCTAAGTCCCTAGAATGTTCTCTATGTAATTTCCTATATGCAGCTTCTATATAAAGCTGTGTCTAACACCTTTCTGTCTAACACCTTTCAAAATAGGTGAAAAAAAAAAAAAAAAAGAGAACAGAAATTTAATTCTTCTCTTCAAAAAAAGTGCAGCAGCACTGTACCACTTAAGCTCCGAGCTGTAGTTCCAGCTTCTGAAGTTGCTGGATTCTGAGTTTCAGTAGCTGATTCGGTTCTTGATGCTTCTGCTTGAGCAAAATCTTGAATATTTGATGAATTTTGGCTGCTGGAATTCAACTGCCACACTGTTCTTTTATCAAATATGACATCTCTTGCCACTGGTAGCTTGTTATTGACAGGATTTAGCGACTTTTAGCCCTTGGATTCATCGTTGTACCCAACGAACAGAAGCTTCTCTCTCTTCTAATTGAACTTATCTTTGTTTGGAGTTTTGTTGAGTGAGTAGGCTGGACAACCAAACACACTTAGATGGCTAACTTCTGGCTTTCTCTCACTCCAGGCTTCATAGGGAGTTCTTTCCTTGCTGATTTTGTTGGAGACTTGTTTAAAATGTAAAAAATAGTATGTACAGCTTCAGTCCAAAGAGAATTAGGAAGCTCATTACCTTTTAACATGGTCCGAGCCATCTCAACAATGGTTCTGTTCTTTCTTTCAGCAACTTTTTTTGCTGAGGGCTTCTACGCACGGTTAATTGCCTTTGAATGCCTTCTTTCTTGCAATAATCCATGAATGGTTGATTGATAAATTCACCTCCACGATCAGTTGTTAGGGTCTTCATTTTCAACCCACTTTGTTTTTCAACAAGGGCTTTGAATTCCAGAAATTTTGAAAAAGCATCTGATTTTTGTTGAATAAAATACAGCCACACCATTCTAGTATAATCGTCAACAAAAAGGATGAAGTACCTTTTATTCCCATGTGATGGAGTTCTTGTGGGACCAAATATATCTGCATGAACAAGCTCCAAAGGAGCTTTGGCTCTCCAAGAAGTCTTTGTGAAAGGAAGATGGTGCATCTTCCTGTAGACACAGCCTTCACAGACTCCTTCTAGTTGATTTATTTGGGAAAGACCACGAACCATATCCTTTTGCTTAAGTAGCTGTAGCCTCTTATGATTTAAATGGCCATATCTAAGATGCTACAATTGAGATTCGTCTGAAATTTCACCCTTTAGGAGCCGATTGGATGGAGCAAAAGCCCCCCTCGAAAAATTTTTTACCATTGTTTGGATAACAAAATTTGCCCCCCTTTTCCCCCTTCTTAGCTTCCCCTCCCCTTAGCTTTTCCCCCCTATGGGGATAATTTTTAGACACCCCAAGAGCTAACCAAAAGTCATTCCCCTTGAGACTCTTGTTTTTGACGTTTTTAGCCCTCGTTAACAGTATTGTTAATTTGATCAAAATAAATACAATACTAATAAAAAAATAATAGATAAGCCAACAAATCAAAATAAATATAATTAAAAAAATTGGATAATAACCTACAATTCAAAAGTATATATTTAAAAAAAAATTCTTTAAATAAATTTATAAAAAATTAAATTTTCAATGAAATAAATA
>QLOD02000029.1:16809253-16820795 GCA_003260245.2 Sideroxylon spinosum | reverse complement strand
ACCAAATCAACCTTAAAGCCAATTTCTAAGAAACTAAGTGGCCTGATTATCTTCCGTGGAGGACTCAATTTCTGTTACCCCCAGAGGACACGATCATGTTGGGATCATTGACGGAATTAAGTCGGCTCTGGTACTCAAAACCCAGCATTTGCAACATGGTTTAAGAAGAACATTGGTGTCATGTGCTGGCTGCTTGGATCAGTCATCAAGAAGCTTGTAACTACTGTGTACAGCAAGTCTGGGATTCTCTTCAAACAAGGTTTTCCTCAACCTCTTCATTTTGCATTGCCCTTGTTAAATGTCAATTGCAAAGTACATCTCAAGGTAATAAATCTATCACTACTGACCTTGAGGAGGTTAGATTTCTGGTAGACCAACTCTCTATGGTAGGTAAGCTAATAGATGATGAAGATCTGATCAGTTATCTTATTGGAGGAATGAACCGCAGCTTTACACCTTTTATCACCTCCTTCAACCTCGCAACTCGTGAAAAGGAATTCACATTTGATGATTTTCAAGCAGAACTTCTTAGTTACGAGACAATATTGGATAATCAGAGTACTCAAGCACCTGAAACTCAATATGCTTTTGCTGTTGCTAAATCCAAGACACCAACCTCCATAAGGAAGTCAAAGCCATAGAACAACTATCCACGACAACAATAAGGGTCGATTCAGATACAATAACAATGCTCCTAATAATGCTTATCGATCACAACAAAATAACAATGATTGCCCCATATGCCAAACTATTGCAAAAGTGGGCATACTGCGCTAGATTATAATAATAGATTCAATTTTTTTTTCAAGGTCGTTTATCTCCATCCAATATTGCAGCTATGGCCAACTCAACCAATGACCAAGTCTGGTAGTCCGATTGTGGATCCAATGGTCATATACTGCCAATGCCACAAATCTCATCAACCAATGGGCCTATAATGGACAGGAAGCTGTTAAAATAGGCAATGGATCATGTTTAGTTATACAACACACTGGTTCTTTTTCAATTGAAATAGGCGACTCCTCCTTTAATCTTCAAAATATATTACATTGCCCAAATGCCTCAACTAATCTCTTATCAATCAACAAATTTTTCCTTGACAATAATTATTACTTCGTACTCATTGAAGTCGATTTTTATGTGAAGGAGAACAAGAGCAGACAAGTGTTGCTCCACGGACATGTTGAAAATGGCCTCTACCCCATCACATGACACAAGAAATTCTAGCAATGAAAATAACCTTCGTTGTCTCATTGCACAACTAGAAGTCAAGACTTCGTTGGATATTTGGCATGACAAATTAGGACATCCTTCAAAGTCTGTTTTAGATCGAGTTTTTCATTATCTTCCAATCAAATAGTCAGCCAATAAATTGGAGTTCTGCACGTCCTATTAATTTGGCAAACTTCCCTTTCAGAAGTCCACCAAACAAATGAACATTCCTCCGGATCTCATACATTTTGGTGTATGGATATCCCATTTTCTTCTATTGGTGGCAAGAAATATTATGTTTTACTCCTTGACGATTTTTCTAGGTTCACCTAGATCCCATGTGTTACAAATCCGATGTACTTGAAATTTTCATGAAATATAAAGCCCTTGTGGAAAATTTATTCTCCTCTAAAATTAACCAACTACAAACTCGCAAGTTATTTTTTTCTAAAATTAAACAATTACAAATTGATAATGGAGTAGAATATTTATCCAACCGATTTATCACAATTTAACATGTCCCCAAATCTCTCGGCATAATGGAATAGCTGAGAGAAAACATCGACATATTCAGAAAATGGGTCCAACTCTTTTAGCAAAATCAAAGCTACGAACTTGTTGTTGGGGAGATGCCTTTTTAACTTCATTGCATTTAATCATTCTACTGCCTTTTTAACTTCAGTGTATCATAATCGACTGCCAACCAAATGATTTTCATTTTTAACTTTAGTGTATTTAATAATCTCTCACCATATTATCTTCTCTCCAAAAAGATGCCACAATATCTTAGTATAATTGTCTGATTAAGATAGAAAATTTCCTACCGTGTAAATATATATTTTCTGTCAACGAAAAGTGTTCCATCATAAATTACTAGGGTTTCGAATCTCACTTTGGGCTAAGTTCGATGAGAGATATTGACCAAATTCACTCAAGACAGTTTAGGAAAATTCTTGACATCATACATGAGTCACATATAATACTACCATGCCATAACATGTGTTGACATCAATTTTACTATGCCATATCATGCCCAAGCATCTCTTATAATATGTCATGTTCAAACATTACCTGACATATTAGAACACCAGAATACATGCAAACACACACACACTTGGGTAGAAATAGCCTTAGAAATTAAATGCTTATCAATCCAGAGCATTCACCTAAGCGAGTAACTCTCTAGAAACTGGGAATCGCTTAGGATTGGCTAAGCAAGTAACTTCTAAATTGTCTCCCGTATATGTTATAAACTATCAATACATCCAAGTATTTGCATAGCATGCAACCTCCGATCCTAGTCTTCATGGACTTCATCATTTTCATTAGAAGCTAGGCTCCCTCACATTTACACTAAGTTACGCTCCCCTAGAACTATGTACTAGGCACTGACTCAGCTCCACATGTGAGGCGCAAACTAATCCCAGAGCTAAGCTCTAGGTGCAAGGCACCAACCCGTTCACTAAACTCAAAGCAATGCTCCATTACCCAGTTATCCATGAGGTGCTAACAATTACCAGACCAAGAGCTAGGCCTCCATATTCCTTCAAGCAATAAGTGCTTTTGTCTAAGAGCTAGACTCCCTTATCAACACTAGTGCTAACACTAACGCCCACATTTGACTCGGAGTTAAAACTCCTTTATTAAATCATAATGCCAGGCACTAAGCCAGAGTTAAGCTCCTACAATGAGTTCAATGCAAGGCATCTATTAGTTTTAGAGGTTGGCAAACCGTGAATAATCCAATGAGTATTCATCGAGTCTGTATACTTTGACATTGGCTGAGTAGTCTTAGTACATAGGCTTGATTGAGTGGTTAAATAGCTAAGAAGATATAGAATTCAAGCCTAAGTCATTGCTACGAAGGTCGTTGGAATAGCTGAAACATCGCTAGAAAGTCCAGTATGCTTGACAAGGCTAATGTTCCCTGGCTAGCTTCTTCACTGGGAAGTCCAGTATGCATGTTATGGTGGTGGTAAACTCGCTGGCAAGCTCGCCCTAGCGAGGGTTGATCTTGTTTTGGAAATATGCAGATTCGACTAGGATTCTGAAGCTGCTATGTATTAAATCTTGCTCTTAGGGTTTCAAGATACAGAGAACAAGTGCCATGTTGCTTACGCTACTACGAGAAGTTCTCAAATCATCATTTAGCCAAAATCTCCATACACTTAGGTTTTGATCCTCAGGGTTGAGGATTGGTCTTTCACTACTGAGGGTTTAGCATTGTGATACGAGCAAGGATTTCAACACAAGGGATGAGGGGTTTTTGATTTTGTAACTTTGTGGCTGTTGCTTTGTAACTCGTGTTATATAGTGAAAGAAGTTTATGGTTTTCCCGATTTGGGTGTCACTTTTTTAATCCGTGTGTTCTTTGAGTTTTCTGCATTTATCTACTTGATTTATTCAATTCTACCCTTCGCATATTTTTTTCAGCATCAATTCCTTCACCTATCGAAAGAGCGAGGCTCTCATAACCAAACCTAGTGTGAAGCATTGATCCTTATTCTCACGGTCTGGATTTTACAAAGCTCTCTAGGGCTGATGATAATGCCTGTGGCCACCAGTTTGCTACCACAACATTTTGGAATCACATATTAAGACTAATTCATTATTCTCATACCCAACATTATAAACATTTATAACACATGGTTTGGACCACTCATATGTTTAAGTAACGTGCAACAATTAAAGAATCATGCAAGCCATATCGGACTCTAATGTAGCCTTCAATGCTTGACTCATCATATAGCAACCAATGAGAACTAACAAAGACTTCAAAGCAATTTACAACCAATGAGAACTTACAAATACTTCAAAGCAATTTAAGGCCTAATTAAATATTAGAAACAACATTACAAGGTAACTCATTTCATAGGAAGCTGTATTTTAGATAATGCACCATACTGATTAATGCAGTTAAAGAGGTTAATTGAATATTCTTCAACATATCAAACCAAACCAAACCAAACATTTTCCCACTAGGTGGGGTCGGTTATATAGATTTGATGACGCCAATTAAATTTATTTAGTGTTATGTCCTCCGTTAGATCTATGAAGGTAAGGTCATATATAATAGTTTATTTTCAACTTCTCTTAGGTCTCCTTCTCCCTCTCCTACTCCTGATAATATCCATGCTTTCACATCTCTTAACTGGTGCCTCCAATGGCCGCCTTCTAATATGGTCGAACTATTTTAAATGATTTTCTCTCATTTTATCTTCAATCGGTGCTATTCTTACTTTACCCCTAATCTCCTTGTTCATAATCCTATCTCTCCTTGTGATCATGTACATCCATTTTAGCATTCTTATCTCCGTAACTGCCATCTTCTATATTTAAACCAAGTCATACAACAGTTGACACTGAATGTATAAGCATCCAAACAATGCAACAATCACCATTGAATGTACAAGCAGCCTACAACACAACGGATGATATATCAAGAGCATAATGCAATCCCCAAGAAATAAATATATGATTATATTGATAATATATGTTTATCTATTACTTCTCCCTAATAACTTAGCCTTAAAAAAATGACTAAATAAACCCAACTCTTGTGAGTTGTGACCTGAAGCATAAACACGGTGAATAAACTCCATTTCCTAATGTCTTTTGGTGAAGTGGATAGAGGGGGGGGATCTCTGTAGCAAGGCTCATTATTGAGAGCAAGCGTACGTGTGATTAATTGTGGATTAGCGAGTGAATTAGTTAATTTTGTTTCAAATCATCTTAGTTAGACTAAAAAGAACAATTAGTGAAGTAAAGGCTAACTTCATACAAATCTCTGTTGTTGCCATGTATGTATGGAGAGAGAGAGGGAGAGAGAGAGAGAGATAATTTGAGCATAGGAAAATAGACAAAGAAGAACAAGAAAACCCTAACTTCATACCCATCAGTGTTAATGTATACACAGAGATTCAAGATGAATTGGTAAAAGAAAAATAAATAAATACAAATTGGTGACCAATGGATTCAACCAAGAGTTCGGTAGAGGAGGTTTTGGGACTGTTTACAACCAAAAGGGCTGGTCCTCAAATCGCCGATGGTGGTAGAACAGCTTGTCATCAGGCATCGACTGGAAAAGGAGCTCAACAAATGGCCGGCAGTTAAAGGGGTGCCGGCGAATCATTGATCGAATCTAGGGTGGGTTTGATTTGGAAGAGAGAGAGAGAGAGCATCTCCCAGAGGACTGGAGTACACCCTAAACTGAGATTCTGAAAAAGGGATTATTTATTTATTATTTTATTTTTTTATTTTTGAGTTTGGCTTGATTCGGTTTCAAAGCAAGCTGGAATAGCTTGCGAATAATTTGGGTCACAACCACACCTACCTGCACGTAGTCATAAATCGTAATGGCTCAGAATACATGTATTTATATATAAGAAAGTGTCACTATTAATGTGACAATCCAATAATAAGGCTTGCACTCAGACAAAATCTAAATCCAAAGTAAATAAAGACTCACACTGGTTGCAAGAAATGCAAAGGAAAACGATTTTTAACTCTTTTATTGTATGCAATCTGCGAGACTCCTAGATTAGAGAGGAAGTCAAATAAAAGATTCGTATATATTGAAGAATTATTTGCTTGCCTGCTGCTTTGTTTGTACGCTTATGCCCCATGTTCATTGGCTGGAACCATGCTCGAGTTCCTCAAGTGTCTCTGCTTGTCTCTGGCTATGACTCTTATTATCATCCCAGGAACCAAATAAGAAGTCATACCAGCCTTTTGTAGTCCCCCAGTCATCATCTTTCGAGCAGTTGACAAAGATATCAAAGTCATGATGGCAAAGGAAGTACCTGCCTGCCCTAACTTGATATGCCGACAAATCTTCTTGATCCATGACAGGTCGACAAGAAGGATAGCTGTCCTGTTGGGGAACCTTCTCATCTTGTTCACACACAACATGAACAGCAAACTCTTTTAACTGAACATGAGCCCACGGAAACACAGAAACATCCACTTCATCGCCAACTTCCAACCGGTTCCCGATGTTCCAATGGCTTGACCATGTAAGGTCTTCACCGACTCCTGGAACACCATTGAACGTCGGGCTGTAGGTCCACTTCAAATCCTTCGTCTTGTTACAGATTTTAACATAAAACTCGTCCCAGAACTTATTTCTTGGATCATTGGAGTGTTTATTAGCAGCACTTGTATATACAACACAAATATTCAACCCTTGGATATTGGGACTGGGAAGTAAAGGAACAATTAAACTAATCAAGGACCCTGTACTCTTAATGTCAAACCACTTTGGAACCGCACTTCCCGGAAGAGAAATGCTGAATACATTAAATTCGTAGAGTCCCTGCACCACAGATCCACAGATCTCAGAAGTATTTAGTAAGTACTCGTATATGCATGCAGGCGAATATACAAATGCGTGTGTCTCTGAGAGAGAGAGAGAGAGAGAGAGAGAGAGCACCACCTGAAGGGGAAGCTTTCTTCTCGTCAATGTCAAATTATTATACAAATCCACCTCAACTTCTCCTTTTCCCTCCAAGTTCAAGCCTAATATGTTTTTCATCCCTACATCAATATTTACATAAGGTATTAAATTAAACAATTGCTCAACTTTAATTAGGCTGGGGCAATGAGTTACGATCAATTCCAGTGATCTCAACAGGTTTGGTAGATTTGTCAACACTTGCAACGACTGGCACCTGTACAAGTCCAAGTCACTTACACTCATTGGAAGCTCTGGAAGGGATTGGAGTCTCGAGCAACGGTGTAACGTAAGTGACTCGAGCATAGTAAGACATCTGATGCTATCTGGCAGGCTACAAATTGGGTTCCCTGTCAGATCCATTTTCTGCAACAACAATAAACTGCCAATATCGGTCGGAATAGCAACATCCAACAGATTGCAGTGTGCAAGACTTAAGCTTACTAAGGAGCGTGATAAGGAAGCCAATGAAAAGCTGATGCAATTTGGACTCTTTTTTGGTTTCGGTAACCATGAGCACAAGAATGAGCACCATGACTTATCCTCCCCAATTGTTGACAGTTGTTGACATATACCAGTTCTGTTTGCATGGAAAACTGTCAAAGACTGCAACTTGCCCAGCTCTGTAGGGAACTTATTGAGCTTTTTGCAACCAGAAAGGATTAGCTCTTTAAGGGATTTTAGGCAACCAATACTTTGTGGAAGCTTCCCAAGTCTTTTGCAGCATTCAAGATTCAACAGAACAAGTCCATTTAATTCTCCGATGGATTCATGAACCTCAATCAAATTGATGCAATCTTTAAGGATCAACTTCTCCAGATTAGGGATTTCAGAGAAGTCAGGGGTATTGGTCAGGTGGTGGGAATGACCCAGATTGAGGATCCGCAGCAATCTGAGCAGCTATCATTAAAAAATATGAAAATAAGTTCCATGAGTAATAATATTAATCCCCAAAACATTCAAAACTGGAGAAGGTAGGTGATAAAAAATTTTAAAAAAAAAAAAAGAATACAACACAAAAAACAAAAACAAACATTCATAAAACTAGTGTAATACCTTTGATCCCCTCCAAACTTGTTCCAATCTGCTATAGCACAAGTCAAGGGCAACCAGGCGGTGCAGAGTAAACTCATTGGGTATATATTTTAAAGGGAAACCACGCCAACACAACCATCTCAACTTCTTAGGAAATTCCTCATAATGTCCAATAAGCCGCACGTTATTGAGTTTAAGTAGTCTCAATTTGCTCATTTTGGAAAGTGCATCAGTTTGTATGTCTACTTCTTTTGGTGTGGAAAATGATTCTATAAAGGTAGAACATATGGGAAGGGAAGAGAAGAGGCTTAGACGACGTCTCTTTGATGAATGGCCATCATAAGGCATAGTTGCCATGCCATACAAATCTTCAGAACGATCTCTTTTTGTTTTATCTATCCTACTGGATGGCTCATCCTTGTTTGATGCATGAATGTTGAGGAAGAGGCCTTCAATTGTTTTTGTTCCCTGTAAAATGAAAGGACTAAGTATGTGCCTAACAGAATAAAAAAAAAAAAAAAACTTCTCATAATGGTAACGACATACAAGGAGCCATGAAAAGTATGACTCTTACACTTTTCTCTATCAATACATTGAAGACATCCTTATGATGCCACAGTCTGCTCCTCCTCCCAGGTTCCTCAGGTGATTCTTGTCGTACTATTTCTCTTGCCATGGCTTGAAGCAACTGATGAGTCATTAGCTTGTTCTTTTCATCAATTGTTAAGAGACATCTATCAATGAGATTGCCAATCCCAACTTTTGTGTAGAAATCACATCCATCTAGTATTGTAATTATGAAATCTTCGTCTTCTCCAACAAAGAAACAAGCAACATCTAAGAATAAATTTTTGTCATGTTCATCTAAAGAGTCATAACTTATTTTAAGTTTATCAAGGATCTGGCAATCAGGAATTGCTTCCAATTTTTTCAATGCACTTTCCCACACATCCATGTTTCTGTCAGATAGAGAAGAACCCAAAACCCGAAGAGCTAAAGGAAGCCCTCGGCAGTAGCGTACAACTCTTTTTGAGTGCTCCATGTAACCTTCCATGGGATGGCCTTGTCGGAAGGCATGCCAACTGAAGAGCTCAAGTGATTCATCATCATTTAACTCCTTAACCCTATGCATCTTATATGATTGATGAGCCTTCAACAATCGCTCACGCCTAGTTGTTATGATAATTTTGCTTCCCGGATAAAACCAATCTTGCATTACTAGTACTGCATTTAATTGGTCCAATTCATCCACATCATCAAGAACTAGCAAAACTCTTTTATAGCATATGGCATCCCTAATCTTAATGATACCTTCATCGACACTGCGGATTTTTTTCTGTTGCTTCCTCAAAATATCCTGAAGTAGCTTTCTTTGCAAACAAACTAAGCCATTGTGTTGTTCTGACATTTCCCTGATATTTGCAAGAAAACTGCTACCTTCAAATAAGTCAAAATTTAGATTGTAAACTGTTTTGGCAATTGTTGTCTTCCCTATCCCACCCATCCCGCATATTGTCATTTTGCCAACATCAGCTGATCCATCCTGTAACCAAGAATTAATTTCTTCTATGCGAGAATCAATTCCAATTTGATAGGCTCCCACACTCAAGATTGTGCGATTCAATTTATTTGCAATCTCCTTGACAATTTTCTGAATGAATCTTGACTCATGCCTTCATACAGCAACCGAAATAATAAAAAATAAAAAAAAACCCACAAAATTGGCATGTAATTTGTTAAAATTAGACAAAGCTTCAACGTAAACTCCTTATCAAAATGTAAACATAAGCAAAATGAAATAAATTTCACAATAATTAAACTTGGACAACTACTTGAATACACACAAAATTTAAAAAAGACAAATGTCAAGAATCCATAATTCTGGTCACCAATACTTAAAAGGGTGCAATTTCATAGTTAACGTTACATAAAAAAATATTTCCTAAAATAGAAAGTCAACAGAAAATCGAAAACCATTCTATGAAATCCCAATTTCAACTTGTATGAGCAATTAAGACGAGGTCCTTGTTATTTCATTGGCCTAATGATGTTTATGTTTTTAGAGTTTACCTGACTATTCCTATCTCTTTTATAATTCATTTCATTCTATTTCCATGGTCCAACCATTTGTGTATTATTTGCACAGCAAGCAATTATTCAGGTTTATAGTAGGGCTGTCTAACCCTGGTTACAAAATATAAGTAACACAGGCACTTTTGAGAGTTGTATCTATATTCAACATATGCCAATCATAGACACTCTTAGACATGTCCATAATATAACTAACCAAAAGCTCATTAGCTTTCAAAAAAATAAAGAAGAAACTCCACACACCATCCACCTTTCCATGTAATAATATTTGGCAACAACGTTAGCAAGTAAATGTAGATGGGGAAATACTGGGTGACTTCAAAATAAAACAAAAATTGTGATAGAATGTTTCCAAACATAAACAATAATAAATGCAAAAAATATATTCATATCCTAAAACTAAAAAAAAAAAAAAAAAGTGATCTACTTAGTATTCATGCTACATTTTCATTCCTATTGACAAATTTTCATTTCATATATAGTTTGTGTCTGAGTATTTATACATAGAAAAACTTGTACTAAAATGACCAAATTTATCAAAACTTACTAAAGAGAGTTTGTAAATCACAATAAAAGTTTGATAAGAGGATAATAGAAAATGAATTAGAGGAAATTACCTATCTTCCAGCACCATCCCTGGCAACTCTGCAACTTCCCTAAGAGCCACCTTCCATGTTTCTACCTTTGCAAGCCCCTCCTTTTTTCTATCATCAGTCTCTACCTCAAATTCCTCCTTGTGCTTCGCAAATGCCTTGGCAAAGCTCCCTGTTTGCCTCTTGATATGAGATGGATCCACACGATAGAATACAGGAAGTATCATATGATTGACAGTTCTCTTACGCTCAAGTATCTTCACAAGTTCATTAAGGCACCACTTGGAAGATATGTAGTCTTTTGAAAAGACAATGATTGAAATTTTTGACTCTTGAATTGCCTTGTGTAGATTGGATTCAATTTCCTCTCCTCTCTCAAGTTCATCATCATCTCTAAATGTATGAATTCCTGCATGCACTAAAGCTGTATAAAGGTGATCAGTAAATGTCTTTCGGGTATCTTCGCCCCTGAAACTCAAGAAGACATGATAAGAGCACCGAAGCATTGACAAGGAGGCTTTGTGGCCCTTCAAAGCAGCCATGGAACACAACCAGCTAGATAGATCAAGGACCTCTGTATGTTCAGTCTGTGAAGGCACCACTAAATGTGTAAGTTATATGTCAGAATTGAGAAACAAATCTCATTGGTATTGTAAATTTGGACCAGGCATCAATGAAGTTCCAAAAAGAAATCAAAAGCTCTAAGGAAAAACTAATAACAGATGATTTGGACCACGTAGCAAATGTGTTGAGATCTATTACTCATATGAAAGGGCTGATGCAAGTAGTGGCAAGGAGGATCCACTGACCCCGCTAGAAGCAAAATTTCTATATAGGAAAAAGTATAATTTTTTGGGTATTTTTGTAATTTTACCCCATAAAAATATATTTCCTACTATAAATTGTCCCAATATCTTAAGCAATTTATAAGTTGTGCCATTACTTTTATTTTAAGCACACTACCCATATCATAATTTGCACCAAGCACAAATTTATATCGGCTTGAACCCAATGTAACAAAATGCTCGTTAGCTTGAATCCAGTGTTATAAAATGCTGGATCCACCACTGCATGTGATCTGTAGCTCGTTTCTAGCAAGTATTTCTTGATTTTACAGCAAATGGGTTGAGTTCTACTCCTATTGTTCATGTGATCCTTC
>QLOD02000029.1:16604980-16619702 GCA_003260245.2 Sideroxylon spinosum | reverse complement strand
ATTATAATTTTTAATTTATTAAAAATAATTTAATAATTAATATTTCCTATTAAATAAATTTATTTAATAATTAGTTTGATTTAATTATTTATTAAAAATAACTAATAAATATATTATAAATTTATTTAATTAAATTATATTATTTATTAATAATAATTTTAGTTTAATAAAATATTTGAATAAAGTAAAATGATTTTAATATGATAATTAAATTTATAAAAATATTTGCAATAGAAAAAGAAAAAAGAGTGAAAACACTTTTTTTTTGTTTTCATTTTTCTATTTAAGTTTTCATTTTTTTGGAAACAAAAAAACGAAAACAGATTTAACAAACCTGTTTTTGTTGTCAGTTTACAGAATTTCGAAAATATAAACAGAAAAACAGAAAACAAAAACGTTACCAAGTGGGACCAAAGCAACTGGTCTTCTAATTGAAAGTAAGTATTCTGACATCTTTTGAACACCATGTGTAGTGCACAAGCTCAATTTGGCACAAAAAGCATGTGTGAACCTTCTAAAAAATCAGTTCATTATACATAATGTCAGTGCTAGTCTAGTTAGTGACATTCAAAATATAAGAAATTCCATTACCAATCATATCATGCCTTTAGCCACATTCGAGACTTACTTCGAATTGAGTTTGCTAAGAGTAGCTAAAACAAAATTTGCATCAAACATTGTCATGGCTGCATGTTTGAAAAAAGTTAAATTTGCACTAAAAAAGAGGTTATGGATCCACATTGGCAAATCTATAGAGACGGAAAAAATCCAATGGAGGCAAGCTTGTGAGGTGAAGCAATGTATTGTTAATGACACTTGGTAGGATAGCCTAGATTACTTCTTGAATTTCACAGAGCCTGTTGTTGACATGTTGAGGGCAACAGACACTGATTCACCATCCTTCATCTTATATATGACATGTGGGATACAATGATATAGAGGGTTAAGAAACTCATTTTTGAACATGAAGAGAAAGATCTCCTTATTGTGCAATCAGACTTTTGATGCCATCCATTAAGTTTTACAAGCTGGGTGGAACGAAAGTAAAAATCTATTGTATTGTATGGAATGCTCGTTGGTTCCCAAGTATTATAGCGATGTTTGGTTTCAAGGGGGATGTAATGGAATTCGAAGACTTGCACCACATGAAGACCAAGAAGTGTACATGAATAGAAATAAGTGCTTTGAAAGATTTTTTAGCAACCAAAGTGATCCTAAAAAGGTTTTTGTTGAATTTGGAGCTTTTGTTGCAAATTTTGGCTTTTAGACTACTTTCACAACCAACATCTTCATCTTGTTGTAAAAGAAAATGGAGTACTTATTCTTTAATTCAAAGTATTAAAAGGAACAAATTGGCAACAAAGAGAGTAGAAAATCTTGTTTTTGTGCATTGTAATATTCTCTTTCGTCAAGGAAGAAGATAGATACGAGTACGAACCAAGCAAATATTAGGATTTGTGTAAGTTCCCTAATTTATTTCCTTTCTATTACAATTACTCAATTAGTGTCTTTTTTACATTTACATTGTAAATTAAAAAAACAAATTACATTACTTTGCATTTTGTAGGTGGAGATAAGTCTAACATTAACGAGAGTTCTCCACTTGAGCTTGCGAAACTTTCTATTGAAAGCAACAAATGTTTCCAATCAATGAAGGATGAAGAGGCTCGTGAAAGATGATTTACATGCCTAGTCCAAGGAGTTTTAGTTATTTTTGTTGATGCCATGAACTTGATCATTCAAAATATGTTTTCGAAGGGATATTTTCTTGTGAATGACAGTTTGCTTGCATGAGTATTTTGCTAAATTTGGATGGGATTATTTATTTTAGCTATTCAAAACAATGAGATTAACATTTTAACAATTTGGACACTTTTTTATATGCTGTATCCCTATACCTATATCCACAATTTGAACACTTTTTTAGCCAAGTCTCAGTGTCATAAAATATATATAATAGGCGAATCTGACATTTGGATACGCACTCGAGTCCAACAGCTACACCCCAGTCAAAGCAACATCGAAGAGATCTGAATCATCAATAGGTGCTTAAAACGAAAGTCGGATTGGAAGAGCATTTGAAAAAATAGAAGGTGCAACTATCGGCACCGACTAAAACTCTGCAAGTTAAGATGATAGAGACAGCTAGGGAACGAAAGAACTGGGAAAAGAAGACCCTCATTTAGGGATCATAAGTATTGGGATTCAAAGGAGGAGTAGACACAAAAAGACTGACGTCAAAATAGACAAAGAATTGATTAAGGGATGAACTATGACACTGTTATCCTTTTTGTAAGTGAGAGTACCAAAGAAAACACATTCATGGGCACGAGGTTCTAATATATTGATTCCACTTTCAAATTGATGAACAAGAGCGACACTCAAATATGTAAGGTGGGAGAGGAAAAAGAGGCCAATTAGAAAATAATAGAGAATGATAGACAACATGTCTTAATGAGATGTCAATTCTTATATTATACAACTTTATTTTATTGTAGAGTGTGAGAGTAAGATGATCGACAGCCTTATCAATAAAGGGTTTAGAAAAATATTCCCTGACAATATAATCAAACCAAACCAAGCCTTTTCCCACTAGGTGGGGTTAGCTATATGGATACGTAGCATTATCATTATGAAAATTTTAAATAGGTCGCCCAAATTGAATTCTAAATGATTCTTGAGAAATCATCAATAAATGTAACAAAGTATTAATCTGAGCGGCAATGAATGTCCATAAGAGAACCAACCACAAAACATAATCTCATCATTGTAAAGACTATCTCCCTTTACCACTACAATCTCATCAAATACTGTTGCCACAACCATCTCTAGTGTCATGGCCATTAAGAGTATAAGCAACTATCGAACAACAAAAAGCTAACCATTAGGACTTATATTCACTATGAGGGTCTAGATACAACCATAAGAGTTGGAGAATGTGTCTCAGCAAATGAGGGAAGAGAGGCTCCTCCAAGTATTTGTGCCAATATTGATTCAAATTCTAGATTAAGATCAGTGAGAAATTTGACAAACATCGGTTCACACTGTTTTTATATGTCATGAACAATGGCTGAAAGGAGTTCAACTCTTCATACATCTTCTTAAGAGTCAAAAAATATTAAGTGATGCTCCTTCCAGATTGTTGGAGCTTGAAAAAGTCACTTGACACGTTATAGAGTCGACTGAGAACATTCGAGTATAGTATTTGAATATAATCCCAAATTTCCTTACAAGTGTCTAGATGGGTACATAGATCAGCAATTTTAGCTTCCATTGAATCCTAAAGCAAGCTTAAAATATTAGCATCATCTTACATCCAAATGTTGTGGGAGAAATAAGACAACGTTGTTGCAAAGCCAGTAAAATGTTTTTGCTTACCAAGTCCCCTATAAGGGCAATCTTAATTGGCTTAAACCATTGCAAATAGTTTTTCCCATTTAACTGTCTAGTGATTAAATGATTAGGCCAAGAATCGACAAACTTAAATGCGAAAGAAGAGACACTAGAAGTGATACTAGACAAAATTTACATTTAGGGTGAAAGGAAGTGAAGAAACCAAGCTTGGAGTGTTATTGAAGATTGGATCATAGAAGAAAAGCGTTGGAGTGGTCATCCAAACCTTGCTATCATTTTTGGCTACTGAAGATTGATTGGTAATTCGATGCTGCTGTTGTAAATCATCACACAGACTGACTAGGGGTTTCTGAAGGCAACGCTAACTGGACAATGATGACAAAGCTATCTGAGGTCACCTATGAAGAACGGACACTTCAAATTAGGTGCCACACTCATATTCGATACTCGAGGGATATAGATACAGCTCGAATACGCTAGGATATAAATCGTGGCATGTCTTGATTTTTTATTTTTTATTTTGCATAAGATACAGCTAGGATACAGGAAGGATACGAAAAGGATACTTTGGAGATACAGCGGAGGTCCAAATGTAATATTTCAAACTTTTTAGGGTAAAATTGGTACGATGACATTTAATTAGGGATCAAACTGTAGATAATTAAAATATAACTTAATACAAACTTTGTAAATAATTAATTTATTAATTAATTGGTATTTTTTATGCTATATGATTGTTATTTATATAATATTTGGTAGTATATAGATACTACCTTCAAAAATATTTAAAATAAAATATATGTTTTTATTTTATTTTTTTGTTATATCTTCGCTGTGTCCATGTCCTCCTTTTTTTAAAATTGTCGCATCCCGTATCCACTCTAATGTCCATATTAGTGTTTCATAGGAGGTCACCAACAAAAACGATGGTGAGTCAAGCTGAGGTCAACAATGGCTATGTCAACACTGAGCTAAGTCTAAGTCTAAGTCATATAGATGTCGAGATGTCGACAATGACTGCTGACTGTGATGAAGATTGAGACGGAGCTAATGCCAACTAATGAATGATGATGGTCTAATAATGA
This sequence comes from Sideroxylon spinosum, assembly GCA_003260245.2. Lineage (NCBI taxonomy): Eukaryota > Viridiplantae > Streptophyta > Magnoliopsida > Ericales > Sapotaceae > Sideroxylon > Sideroxylon spinosum. The sequence goes on along the minus strand of QLOD02000029.1, from coordinate 16,615,263 downwards.
ACTGAGCGAGGTGCATGTTAAGGTTTCTTTCCGCCAAAATGCACCACTTCAACAATTTTCGAAATAACTCTTCTATCAATCATGATAGATTACTTAGAAAAGTCTTTCAAGTTCATGATGCTACAATCGAGATACAAGAAGATTACAAGATTGAGGAGGGCTAAAGAATGAATGAACGTGGAAGAGGTTATGTTCGTTTTCTTGTTATTTATGAGAAAGAATTTAGATGGTTCTTTCAGTTTTGTAGGAAAAAAATAGAATATGAAAGAAGATTATCAGCAATTAGGTTGTTTTAGGGAGGAGCCAAAACACTTATTTGTTCGATAATTAAAGATGGTTTTGGCAAATATTTAGAACTGTGCTTGTTTGCTCCTTATGGAAGAAGATAAGTTAGAATCCCAGAATTGTTTTCTGGCTTGGGTTGGAGTTTTTTAATTGATATGCTTGGAGATCTTATCTCTGACAAACTATCCCCACTTTCTTTTAATCGAAATTTTCCTGTGAAACATATTGCTCCTTTCTCTAAGGAAGTAGCCCATGTTACGCAACAATCCAAGTCATATATTCAAGCAGCTGCTATTCCAAAATGGTGGACCTATTTCTAACAATTCTACAAAAATCATTTCCTAGAATCATTTCCGATCACTCCCCTACTATACTGGATGGGGGAGGAATAAAAGGATCAAAGCCTTTTAGATTTGAGAATATGTGGTTGCAAGTGGAAGGCTTTCAGGACATGATTCATGAATGGTGGAATAATTACAATTTTAGTGGGTCTGCTAGCTACAGATTGACTCAAAAGCTAAAATTCCTTAAAGCAGATTTGAATAAATGGAAGTTGGAAGTTTTTGGAAGACTTGAACAGCAGAAGTATCAACTGGAGAAGGATATCCAGAATTTAGATTCGATGGATGAGGGTGGCAGTCTTTCAGACCAAGGGAAAATTTTACGAAAGGACAAGATCTTGAGGCTCACTCATTTAATCAAAATGGAGGATATTAGTTGGAGACAAAAATCCAGAATTAAATGGCTCAAGGAATGTGATCAAAACACAAAGTTCATTCACAAAATGGCCTTAGCAAATAAAAGAAGAAACTGGATTGAACTGCAAGTTAATGGGGAGTTAACAGATGACCAAGAAGTGATTAAACAATGCAATGTCGATTACTACAAGAAGCTGTTCACAGAAGAAGAAAATTGGAGGCCTCTAATGAATGATATGAACTTCTCGCAAATTAGCACAAACTCTGCAGCAAGTCTAGAATCCCCTTTCACTGAAACTGAGATATATCAAGCACTAATGGATCTTAATGGAGACAAGGCTCCTGGCCCTGATGGCTGGACCATAGCTTTCTTTCAAAGCTGCTGGAACATATTGAAGACAACTGCAGGTTTGTTAGAAGTGTAAACTTTACTTTCATTGCATTAATTCCTAAGAAGGCAGGAGCAGTGGAGATAAAAGATTTCAAGCCTATCAGCTTGGTGGGAGCAGTTTATAAGCTTTTATCAAAGGTGCTTTCTAGTAGACTAAAACAGGTCATGGATAGACTTATTTTCGACACCCAGTATGCTTTTGTTGGGGGAAGGCAGATTATGGATGCCATTCTTATTGCCAATAAGGTTTTGAACTCCCAAATAAAAATCAAAAAATCTTGTTAATCTATAAACTGGATATTGAAAAGGCTTTTAATCATGTTAATTGAAACTTTCTGATCTATTTGCTGAGAAGAATGGGCTTTGGAAATAAATGGTGTCAATGGATATATTGGTGCCTCTCAACTGCCAGCTTGTCTATTTTAATCAATGGTTCTCCTATGCTTCTTCGCGGGGTTTAAGACAAGGCAATCCTTTATCACTTTTTCTTTTTATCTGAGTCATGGAGGTTTTTGTGAAAGAATTCTCAGTTTTCACAAGCAACCTGAATCTCAGCATTTCTCATCTTTTGTTTGCAGATGACTCCATAATTTTCTGTGAAGCTAATAGGTAACAATTAGGCCATTTATGCAGTATACTACTGGGATTCGAAGCTGTCACAGAACTGAGAATCAATCTTAGCAAAACTGAGATTCTGCCAGCAGGAGTTAAAACTGATTTGGATGATCTGGCTACTGTCCTAGGCTGCAAAATTGGTTCTTTCCCCATTAATTATTTAGGCATGCATCTAGGAGCTAATTTTAGGTCAAAAACGATATGGGATCCTGTCATTGAGAGGTGTAGAAACAGATTGGCTAAATGAAAAGTCAATTATTTATCATCGGGGGCAAGAGTAACTTTAATTTAAAAGTGTTCTTTCAAGTCTTCCCTCGTATTTCTTCTCTCTTTTCCTACCCCAGTGTCTGTATTAAAGGAATTGGAGAGAAAAGAAATTTCCTTTGGGGTAGAAGAGGAGTATTTAAACATAACTTAGTGAATTGGAAAGTAGTATGCAAGCCTATATAATCTGGTGGAGCTGGAATTAGGCAACTGAAACTCTACAATGAAGCTTTAATGGGGAAGTGGCTTTGGTGATTTGCACACGAAGATTCTATTCTTTGGTAAAAAATAGTTGTGACTAAATATAGTGCGGAAAAGGGAGGCTGGTTTTCTACTATTGGATCCATCTCCTATGGTGTCAACTTCTGGAAATGCATAAAGACAAATTGGTCTACATTTAGTAGCTGCATTTCTTGGAAGGTGGGAAATGGTGATAGAATTCTGTTTTGGAAACATAATTGGTTGAATGTTGGCTGTCTTTCAGAAGCTTTCCTTGAAATTTATGTAATTGTAACCGATAAGGATGCTTTAGTCTCGGATTATAGCATTGGTTTTGGATTGAACAAGGTTTGGAATGTGCAGCGGCGAAGCAGTTTAAATGATTGGGAATTGAATAGCTATTGGGCACTACTAGAATTACTCTACTTACTACAAATGGAAGACATAGCTGATGAACTGATTTGGAAGCATTCCAAGATTAATGCTTTCACAGTTAAATCTTTCTATCCTTTCTTAGAAGAGGCGCGAAGGATAATTGGCCTTGGATGAAACTATGGAAAACTCCTGCTCCTAAAAAAGTTATCTTCTTCCTTTGGTGTACCGCAAGGGGAAGGATTTTGACTATGGATAATCTAAAATCAAGGGGATATTCCTTGGTTAATAGATGCTCTTTATGCCTCAGACACAAGGAGACCATAGATCATCTATTCATCCATGGTACTTGGTTAGCTGATTTTTGGAGTCTTATCCTCTCATACTTTGAAGTTCAAATGTGTTTCCTAGCAGATTTAAAAAGTTTTCTCTTAACATGGTGGGAGCAACCATTGGGAACAAGGAAGAAGAAGAGTTGGAATCAAGTCCCCTTTTGCTTATTATGGTTAATTTGGAAGGAATGCAACAGGAGGATATTTGACAATACGGTTAGAACTGTTTATATTCCAAAAGTTTATTTCTTACTTGTTTATATAGTTGGGTAGAAGAAGGAAAAGAGATTGATCTTGGCTCCTTCGTAGATTTTATAGCTAGCATGCAGTGAGTAAGGGGATTTTTGTAGCTTGCTTTCTTCTCATGGCATCTTTTCGATGCTTTTAATAGAACTTACTCATCTTTCCAAAAAAAAAAAAAAAAACAATGACCTGAGCAACAATCGTTTGTGCATTAACGAGGGTTGATGTTGCCCAGCGACAATGAACTGTGGGTATTAGTATATATGGCTCCTAATATAGAAATAGGTTCCAAAGAATTAAGGGTTCTTGATACGGACACAAGAACCCAAAAGATACAAAGAGTTAAGATCTTTGCTCTAATACCATGTCAATAAACAAAGGATTGAATAGAATTGCTTAAATGAGGGATTCGATGGAATTGCATAACAACCTTAGGTTGAGCATGTATTTATACACAAAAAGAGTGCAAAATAGGAAACATGAATATTCTGCTTATCAAATCAAATCTCCTCGAAATCAAATTCTTACCGCATCTACAATATTCTAATAAGAACCAATGTGTTTTTTTCTAATGAGTCAATTATATTTATTAGGAGAAGGGGGTTAGGTTGACTTGAACCCAGTTACTTTTTGGTCTAGGTGGGGGGTGGCCATTTCCATTTGAACTATCCTCTCTTGTCAATATTTATAGGATCAATGTTCCCAACCATCCAATTCCTTCACCTAAGAGAAATGCTCTTCAAAATAGAATGCATTAACTTGAAACTCATTGACAATATAACATTTCAGTCATTTAACAAAAGATTTGACAACTAATAATGCTAAGCGTTATATTAGGTTTTCGGGGTGTGCATGCAAGCCTAAGGACAGACCAAGAGATGGTTTCTTCAAATATAGAGCCAAGAAGCCCATACCATATATGGTACATATCAACATGATTTTCATGAAATGAAATATTTATCTAGCACATAAAAGATGTAAGAGAGCAGAAGATGATTACAGATTGTAATTCCTCCTGATGTGTCAAAGCTTGGAAAGGACGATAAGTGTTGTTTTGACGCTTACACCACATCCAAAAACGCTGAAATTGCACAGGTATACCAAACTCTTTAGCAACTTCATCCTGCATAGAGCTTCATAGTTAGCTTCAATCAAAATACAACAGATACAACTCAGACTTGATAACATGACAATTAAGTAATAACAGAAGATCTGTACTTGTCCAATGAAGTGTTGAGGGGAAAACTAATGATTATGTCACAAAAGTAAGATCATACCATAACAAAGCCTTTGACAATAGTGCCACAAGTTAAGAAGCACAGTTACAGAAGCCGGACATATAGACATGCTAACTTGAAAGTTATTTCAAAAAACACGAATATATATTTACATACAACTTTATAGACTATATATGAAAATAATAACTATTTCTTTACTTTTTACAATATAAATACGTTTATATTTTTATAAGAAAGATATACAAAATTCTTTATATAAATGTGGGCAAGTCAATTTATTTTAGTCTATCAAAAATGGTAAAAATATCATTTTTCACAATCTCCACATTAAAAAGTGTAAATAAAAGTCCCTGTATGTATTTAGAAACCTCTACAATAAATAATTACAGTTGAAAGTAAGAATACAGAACCAAAAAATATCGAAAAGAACTACTTGATCTATAACCAAACCATTAACCTTGTATATATTATTGAATACTAATTGTTACACAATATATGTTTCCAATTATAAGAGGTCCTAATTGACAGCAAATATAGTTGACTATCCTCACAGCTTGATGAAAATACACAAAATACCTATTTGTTTTGTAAAATCACACTGGCAACCCTTGATTTTTAGATTGTATTCCAGATTCTCCCTAGAATTAGTGCCTAGAATACACCGATTGCTCGATATGTGGTTTGAACTGTTTTAGAGTGTTAATCAATGTTCCATACCATTGTTATAGACCATGGCAGTCATCCTGGACGGCTTAGATCATTGATATCGATTCCTAATTGGTATGGTTTCCTAGGCAAGCTGATCTTGACCTAATTTAGTATTGGTCTCCCGATCAGTGGATGCTCATGCATTATTGATGATCAAGGCTTAAAATATGTGTTCGTCTTGTAATTTAGAGCTATTTTGATCATCAAATTGTTGATCTGAATGTTTAGTATAACTACACTAACGCCAGGGAAAATCTATAACAATCTCTAGAACATAAAGGCAGTAAGTGTAATTTCATAAAATTGCAATAATACGTTGTGCATTTTCATCAAACCTTAAGGCAGTCAGTGTAAAATCTTGATAGGTAGAAATCTACATTGTTTTTTTTTTTATTTAAACTTGTAAATGTAAAATTTAAAGATGGCAAATCCTAACAAACTTAGGTTAATTTAAGGATTAATGTGGAATATACTCACCACCCGATTGAGCAAAACGACACTGTTAGACCGAGCATTATGGAAATCAGTCGGAGATGACCACATCAAAACGGCACAGTCGGACCGAGCATTTGGAGATCAGTCGGGGACAACCACATGGGCTCAGTCGAGTCCATGCTCAACTTCCAACTAAGCCCCAGAGATAAAGAAACACTTGTGTTACGTCTTTGATTTGTGCTTGAAATCTCATACCATAGCCAATCTAATCATTAACGATAATGTTAAGAAAATAAGCAACAACCGCAACATTTGGAAATATCCTAAAAAGAAAGAAATCCTTTCCATAACAAGCGGAGCATTATCACGATCTCATCTAAGATAAGAAAATGCATAAAAAGGAATATCTGAGAATGGAATAAGTTACGCAATTTTAGATCCTTAACAACTCTCATTCTAAACTCTCTGACTAACTTAAGCATCAGAAACTTTTTGACAAGCACCACCTCGGTGTAGTAAGTAGAAGATCACCTCTCAAGAACTGGAGTAGGACCATCAAATTACTAACATTGTCAGTTGGCGCCATCTGTGGGAACAACATTCCTATTAACTTACATGATCCAAACCAGATCTGAGAGAATAGCTCAATCACCGATAATGGAAGGTCAAATGGCAAAACGGTGACAGGATGACCACTATAGAAAGAAATATGGCCGAGATAATCGCCACTATGTAGGCTCAAGTAGCAAATGTGCAAGCACTCATAGCCTAGAATCAATAGTTTCTTTGACAAAGATTAGGTGCTTCAGAGGTCTCGTCGCTAGCCCGACGACAAGAGGGAGAAAAAATGGAATAAACAACGATGCCGCCACCGACAACGCGATACCCAACGGATAACCGGAAAAACCTCGACAAGAGGACAGTGCGAACAACGTCGCAGATAGGATGGTTAGTCGTATAAACCCTCCCCATAACGAGGCAACGGTCAAAAGATCCGAGAACGTCGCCACCCAAGGTGATCATATCATAGTGCTACAAGCCCAGATGGCAAGAGTTCTAGCTGCAGTAAATGCTCCAAACGTGGTGGAAAATTTAGTCCAGAAGACTAATTATTCACACTAGAAGTAATGAGCACGCCACTCTCACCAAAGTTCAAGATGCCGGTGAAGGATACCTTTGAAAAATCTAAGAACCCACTGGATCACCTGGAGACCTAAAAGGCCCTCATGCATGTGCAAGTGGTTCTAGAGGAAGTCATACGTGGGGCTTTTCTTGTGACCCTCAAAGAACCTGCTTAGCTATGGCTCACCAAAATCCAACCAGGCACCTCCGGCAGTTTTACTCAAATGAGTAAACTCTTCATAGGACACTTCATAGGTGGCCAAAAGCAACGGAAACCAACCACCCACTTGCTGACCATCGCACAACAGAGAGATGAGTCCCTAAGCAATTACGTAAACCGATTCAATAAAAAGAGCTTCCAGAGGTAGATGAGGCGAATGGTAAAGTGGTGGTCACCGCTTTCATGAGAGGCCCTAAAAACTCCTCGGTTTATGGCTTTATTGCTAAAGAAACCACCCACCAACATGCTAGAATTGATGTTTTGTGCTCAAAAACATATAAACGTGGAAGATGGCATGAGAGCTTAGAGAAAGCTAGATACGGGAAATGGCACATGTCCAGATAAAAAGCGCCAAAACGACCTAAGAGATTGTTGTGACTTCAGAGCCCACAAGGGTTCGAGGTCAACGAACAGATTAGGGAGAGACAGGAGCCGATATGATTTTGATCACAACTTCACTCCCTTGACTACAAAGCTAGAAAAAATCTCGTACGAGATACGAGACAATCCCACACTGAGGTGGCCTAATAAATTAAAAACCCCGATTACGAAAAGATCATGAGCGAAATATTGCTCATTTCATCGGGATCATGGCCACGACACCGAGGATTGCTATGACCTAAAGAGATAAATAGAAGAGTTGATACGATGATGTCAACTGGGAAGGTTTGTAGCCGGCTGAGGCCTAGAAAGACCGTCCGAGCGACGTACATCTGACCGAACGAATCCCGATCGTGATCAGCAAAACCAGCAATTGATCGGGAAAATAAGGGTCATATCGGGGGGACTCATAGGAGGAAAGCACATCCTCCTCAGTAACAAAAAAAAAAAAAAAAAAAAAAGCCGATTCACGAAGTTCGTATAACAGAGAAGTGATGTCAACTAACCTCTGGAGCAAAAAACGGCATAGCGAAGCCCAGTCAATTACTTTCACTGAAAAAGAAGCAGCGGAGCTGCATCAGCCCCATGACAATTCTCTAGTTATAATTTCCATCATTGTAAATTTTGCCACCAAGAGGATTTTGGTGGATAATGGGAGCTCAATTGATATTTTATATTGGAAAGCCTTTGAGCAGATGAGGACCGGGAAGGAAAAATCAAAACCATTTCTTCGACGTCGATGGGTTTCACTAGGGATCGTGTCACCTCCCTCGGAGCCGTATCCCTTCTCGTCACCCTGGGAGCAATACCATAGTAAGCCACAAAGATGATTGATTACCTGGTGGTACATTACCATTTGCCTACAACGCTATCCTTGGGCGTACAGCATTGAATCAATTCAGAGCAATCACATCAACTTACCACTTAAGGGTAAAATTCCCAACAGATAATGGTATCAATTGTGGTAAATGAAACTAAAAAACAGCCAACGAGTGCTACGTGGCATCCCTAAAAGGGGAGACAAGCAAGGAATTCAGAATCATAGAGGAACTCGAAGTCCAAGATGAGGAAGGAGTTAAACCGGACAAACCAGCAGACGAATCAGCGGAAATTGTAATTGGCAACCCCGTCCAAAAGAAGGTGATGAAGATTGGGTCAGCAACACCTAAAGCTCTAAAGGAAAAGCTTAGAGTGTTCCTCAAAACAAACGCTAGCGTATTGGTCTGATCCCATGAAGATATACTTGGTATTGATCTGAAAATATCCACACATCACCTAAACATCATGCCAGAAGCACAACCAATGAAACAAAAGTGAAGAACCTTTGCGCTTAAGCATAGCGAAGCAATAGCAGAGGAAGTGGATAAACTACTAAAAACCAAGTTCACACTGGAGGTCCAATATCCCAAATGGCTATCCAACGTGGTAATAATGAAAAAATCTAACAGTAAGTGGAGAATGTGTGTAGCTTTTACTAATCTGAACAAAGCATGCCCGAAAGATAGTTTCCCCCTCCCCACGATCGACAAGCTGGTAGACTCCACGACCGGACATGAGATGCTCTCCTTCATAGATACATTCCCAGGTTACAATCAGATCCACATGGCGGAACATGAGCAAGAACACACGGTCTTCATCATCGACAGAAGCTTATACTACTACAAAGTCATGCCATTTGAATTGGAGAATGCTGGAGCAACATACCTGTTAGATGTTGTCCTACATTGGCTCATGATAAAAGTCACTCTCCCTATATAAGAGTTAGACGTCCATCACCTTAACACCTAGATTTTAAGGTTGAGACCCCTACTCTTGTATATTGTTAGGCTCTTTTACATTGTATCAGAGTGGGCTTTTAAATTGGGCCTTACCATTGTCCACCTGAGCTTATGTCCATGCGGGCCAACATGAGGAGGGCTGTTAGATGTTCCACATCAACCCATAATAAAAGTCACTCCCCCCGTAAAAGAGATGGACGTCACTCACTTTAACAATTATTTTGAGGTTGAGGCCCCTGATCTTATATGTTGTTAGGCTCCTTTACAATACCAAAGACTCATAAACAGGATATTTAGGCCTCAGATCGGTCGAAACGTTGAAGCTTATATAGATGATATGCTAGTCAAAAGCAAGCAAATCACTGATCACGTGTTTGACCTCCACGAAACTTTTGACATATTGAAAAGATATGGGATGAAACTAAACCCTGTAAAATGTGCTTTTGGAGTAGTCTCAGGGAAGCTCCTTGGCTTTATGGTTTCTAGAAGGGGAATAGAAGCCAACCTCGAGAAAATCAAGGCAATATTGGAAATGCAACAGCCAAAAACCACCAAAGATGTACAGAATCTGGCAGGCAGAGTAGCAGCGCTGAATAAGTTCATCTCCAAATCCACCAATAAGTGCACGCCTTTCTTCAAAGTCCACAAAAAAGAATTTGAATGAACAACATAATGTGACACTATTTTTCAGTAGTTGAAAGAACATTTAGGTTTGATCCCCTTGTTGAGCCAAAAAAATGCAGGGCAAGGACCTGTTCTTGTATTTCTCAGTCTCAACAACTACGGTAAGCTTGATGCTCATACGTAAAGAAGAAGATGTTCAAAACCCAGTCTATTACATCAGAAAGGCCTTTCATGGAGCGAAAGAGTGATACCCAAAGATGGAGCAACTAGCACTGGCCTTCGTAACAGTAGCTCAGTAACTTAAACCTTACTTCCAGGCCCATACTATAGTGGTATTGTCAGATCAACCGCTTAAGGA
>QLOD02000029.1:16538362-16548881 GCA_003260245.2 Sideroxylon spinosum | reverse complement strand
TCTACGTTACAAAACATAGCTATCCACTTGTTCTATGCATGCGATTAACCATAGACTTTCAACTCTGCCAACTGAGCTTCTAGTGAACTCAACTCAAATTCACTTTTAACAACCATTAGTACCCTCTGCACTACAACTCGGCTGCTTAATTGTAGCTTATCTTCCAGCTCCCCTAATTGATTATGCAGCTTTCCTTTAATTTCTTTGGAATCTAGAAGCACCATCGCTTATGGTGACCACCAAGACAATGATTCGTCAAACACTCCATTCCGTTATACATGGCATCAATTGGCTGTGGGTCACAGCATATCCACCCTTCTAGTTTATTCCCATAAAAAGACAGTGAACTACCTTCTTATCAAACTTCCTTCTAACATGATTTGGCACCAGCACATAGCATACATGGTCAAATATATTGAAGTGACTCATGGTGGGCTTAATACTCGATAGCTTATGGAAGTTTGAGATAAACCCTAACCTTGCTTGGGTAACCTGTTAATTATGTGAACTGCAGTCTTCATATGTTTTAGCCAGACGCTGCAAGGAATATTCTTGGTATGCAACATACTACAAACCTCTCTTAGGTGATAATTCTTTCTTTCGACCACTCCATTCTCCTATGGTGTTACTGAATATGTTAGTTAATGATGTATCTTCCACATTCATAGATATTCTTCAAATTCATTCAGCATGTACCCTCCCCTATCGTCTGTGTGTAGGAATTATATCTTCCTTCAATTTTCTTCCTCAACTTCTTCTTTGAACTCTTTAAACTTTGTGAAAGTTTCCTACTTTTTCTTCATAAATTCTACCCAAAAATAACTTAAGAATTTATCAATGAAAGTCGCCCCATATCAATACCCACTAATAGATGCTTGTTTAACTAGTCCAAACACGTCAGAGTGGACCAACTCCAATGATGCTTTAGCACTTAGACTCCATATGTCATAGTTTATGTGCTCTGTCTTACTGACATCCTACACAAATAATACTTCCTCAAACTTCAAGCGAGGGAGACCTTTGAGCATTGATGTACTCATGAGTAACCCTCATTGGTATCCTAACTTGCTATAACTAGTATGTCTAAGTTGGGAATGCCATAAGTCTATTGGGTCATTCTTCCAAGTATTATCTTCGTATGTTGATTCTACTCTGACATCATGTAGAGAGACTCCACCCGACACCCTTCCAATACAAGGGAACTTGTGGGCTTCAAACTCTTATACACCTTGACATCATCTGGCCTAAATGCTACGTAATTCCCTACGATCGTTAGTTGTGACACAATAAATTCTTATGCATCCCAAGCACATGACAGACATTCTACAACTCCATTTGATTTGGACTTAACCATGACACGATCATAGTATCACTAATGAGAGTGATTGGCAACTTTGAGTTGTTTGCGGTGATGACAACCTACAACCTTTATACTATGAAATTTTGACCAGCTTATCCTAGTCCCTAGTCACGTGATACGGGTAACCAAAGTCAAGAATCCAATCTTTATCGTAGTCAACTACTCTCAAGTCGGTCACTACAAATGCAATCACTCTTGACTATGCTAGGGTTAAGCTAGCCACTATCTCATCTGAATGTTGCTTCATCATTATCTGGTTGACTACCTTAAGCCCTCTACCCCAGCCCACACCATCGCACACCAATTGGAGACCCAAAGTCTCCTATTTATAGGCCACGAGACGGGTGGTCTCAACCGACTTCAATAAGTTGGTGACCTATTTTGAAGCTTCCTCAATTATTCTGTAATCAAAGCAACCTGAAAGAAGCCTCCTTTGATAGCTTGATGGCTTCTGGATAAATATAGAAAGAGAGAAACTATTGAAGCAAATTTTCTCCAGAGAAAGTGTTGATTTCTGACAAAAATATGAGTGAGCAAAGAAAAAGAGGAATTTTGTGGAACTTGGATAAAGACAAATTGGAAAGGTCCCTCATGGTCTCTATTCAGCACATGTGAAAGGATAACTTCTATAAGATCATAAGTCTAGCCGTACATTAAGATATAGAATGAAATGCTATTAGAAGAATGTTTATAGAATGACAAGCTATTAGAAGGATATTTATGTAATTTGGTGATTTTTAATTAATATGTTCCAATGAATGATTAGTAGGTTTTAATCAGGTTCATTTACCCTATATTGAAGGTAATGAGTGCAATGGCTCCATTATCCATAAGGACCACAACAAAGACAAATAGAACATAAAAAAGAATGAAATGTTTCAGATCAAGGCCTGGCAATGTCAAGATGAAGGTTGAAACACATTATTCAAGTTGCTAGCAAAGGCATTATCAAAAAGATAAAATTAAATAAAAAAAAGTCCCAAATAAAGCTAAATGGTTATCATAACTTAAATGATTCAGACAATTCTCGTTGAATTATCACTGTGCTTTTATGCAAGTATCTGTGTACTGAGAGAGAGAGAGAGAAAGAGAGAGAGAGAGAGAGATACAATGTCGTCACGGCCTGTAAGTTTGAAAACCATGGAGGAAAATCTGATACCTCAAAAGAATTGTTGCTCAAATCCCTGCAAGACATTTTAACCAAAGGATGAAATTTGTAAGAACAATTATGGTATATAATTAAAGAAACAAAATGAATGCAAAACAATATAAAATATGCAATTATTTTGGAAGGGGAAACCAAGAAATTAACAAGTCCCAAGGAATAAAATATCATTTATTTTCCGTTAAGCCGTTGAAAAGTTGTTTCCTTAGATAGTGTAACAAACAATAATTCTAAAATTTATGTCGAAACACATTAAAGCACACCAAAAATACAGCATAATAAACCGAAATGATAAGTTGTTGAAGTGGGTTATTATTAAACTTCCATACACTTAAATAGGTTTCAATTTACAATTCTTCCTGTTTTGGAACCTTTTTTTTTTTTTTTTGAAATATTTCAAAACTTCCCTGTTTCCATGCTAATTAAATCACCATACATTAAAAAAAAATAAAAAAAAATCCCCAACAAGATATGATGTGGAAAGTTTATTTTTCTGAATTACAAAGATGGGTGCTACTTACACGTAATTGAGATAAAACATGCTTGAAAGATTTGGCAAGGGGCCAATCAGTTTATTGTTTGACAAGAACCTGAAAGTGAAAAATTAAAAGCCTCTCATAGAAAAGCTGAAAACCTAGTGCAGGATAGACTTAATTGAGAAAGTTAGTTTTTTCTTCTCTCCTTACAGCTCATTGACCTTTGTAAGGTTGCTGAAGTTTGGTGGCACAGGTCCCGTTAATAAGTTCCTATCAAGACGGCTGTTACAAATACAGAATACTTATTTCAATAACATAAACGCAATTTTCACAGCTAGCAAGTCCTTATAATGATTTTAGTTGACTTTGTGATATAGATACTCACATAACCTCCAGCGTCGACACTTGTCCTAGCGTTGAAGGGATGTTGCCACTGAGCTGGTTGCTCTCAAAAAGCCTGCTCAAGTTAAATTAACATGGGCAAATTGAAATTAATGTCAAGATTAACAATGCACTCTGTGAGAATTGGGACATCCATAAATAAAGTACAATTTTCCTCATTATATTCTAACTATTTGGTAAAGAAACAATCTTGTACTAAGATGTCAAGCTCGGGAGTTGAAGACATATCAAGCAGCAATAGTCTGAGGTCAACCACATATCAAGAAATGCATTTCTAGTAAGCAAGCGCTCAGCAGTTCAAGTAAAAATTTGAGAGGGATGCTTGTCATATACACAATCACCACTTGCATATACATACACAAATACACACATATGACATATATTATCCTCTTGACATATTTTGTTCATCTTTTCCCCCAAAGGAAGATGGCTGTTTACTCTCGCTATTCAGGTAAGGCAATTGTGCAAGGACATAACCATGTCCAACATTTAATCTAGTTTGTAATTCAAACGCATAATACTGGCTATTAAAATAAATAGGTAGTTCAAATGGCACTTACACGTGTATCAGAGTCATATTTGAACTGAAAAGTCGAGATGGGATTTCACCAGTTAGTTGATTCTTTCCAAAGTGACTGTAAAATAATAATAGGAAGATTTTAAGGTCCTTAGCACATGGAACTAAAAATCAAACAGTCAGCTTTAGCAAACACACATACACGAACAGATGAGACATACAAGTGTTTCGTATGAACCAGCATATCCAGACCAGGTGTGGTCCCATTAGAGACAGGGATAGTTCCGGAAAGCTTGTTGTCAGCCAGATCCAGCCAATAAAGTTTCTGCAGATTTCCAATTGAAGGTGGTATTCGTCCAGTGAAGCCATTGGAATTAAGAGACCTGCAGAAAACAATGCAAAAGCAATTAAATGTAGGCCAAGACATGGAACTGGCAACTGCATAATAAGTCATTCATCACATGCGCAGTTCTGATGAAAATGTGGAATGGAATAGGTAAAGGGGTAAAAGCTCAGATTTTGTGGATTCAAAGGATGGACCATCTGGTGAAAGATACGAAGGATAAAAGTAGTTCTTGCATTAAATATCTCTTATTTTTTAGAAGCATGAGGTAGGCATGTTTCTGGAAGTAAGTTCGCCAGGTGAGGGGAGGTCAGTGGGTGTGGGGGAGCAAATGTTGCTGAATGGTGGAAAGGTTAGGAATTCATAGGAAGCCAACCAAAACATGGGGATGAATGCACATGACCTAAATACTTCACAGAAATTAATCAACATTTTCTAATGCAGTAATACTATCAAATATTCAATTGAAATGGAAATTTTAGTACATGTTATTTTATTTTGTCAAAAAGTATGTGAAACATCGTAGTTCTTTCCATTTTTCTGATCATGTCAATAACTATAAAGGATGAAGCAAGTTATCTGATAACTTGAACTCGTAATGAGTTAATAGGATTCTGTCAGTCCATAATTCCTTCCTAATAGAATCATGTCACAAGTAAATAAAAAGAACACATAGCTAAGACGAAACATTACTTCCTCAAGCCATGTGTTTGTCACCTCCTGTTGGAAGCTAAGATGATATTGTTGAGAGAAAATATTTTAGTATAAATAATAAAGCTGCTCCCTAACAACTAAAACTTTTAGCTAAGATGGTAACAACTAAAAACCATGTTAATACAATGAATAGAACCACGATGAAAATGCTAAGATGGATGCGTTGTAAAATAAGAAAATATAGAATTAGGAATGGCCAGATTCAAGAGATGATAGCAATAGCACAAATTGAAGATAAATTGAGAAAAAATCAGTTAAGGTAGTTTAATTGCATGCAACGAAGATCAGCCGATATGCCAATCACAAGCAATAGTATTCAAATCAAAGGTAATGCAAGGGGGAGGGTAAAAAAATCCTAATGTGAGTAGCACTAATAAAGAAAAAAACGTGACTCGACGTGTTTAAGGGAAGATACAGCCCTTAACCAAGTAGAATGGAGAAAAATTATCCATGTAGTCGATCCCATTTTGTTAGGAAAAGGATGAGTTGAGTTGGTGTTTAGCAATCTTAATATGATATCAAAGTAGACAAAGATCCCACATTCAACGCCAACCAAAAAAAAAGTCAATGGTCGCACATTTTTGGCCCTTTTAAAAAAAAAAAGTTAGTCTGACAACATGTGAGTGGGCATATTGAAAGTAAATAATTGTCTCCATTCCAGCTTAAGGTTTTAGTTGAGATGATAGGTAACAGTCTTACCATATATATTCCTTCCTCCAGTTACATAATTATAATCTTCCATTGAAAGCAACTAAGGCCTTAAAATCATGTTGTTACTTAGCTTAGACTTCCATAGATGTCTTCATGTTTTAAGCTATTTCATAGTATATCAAAAAATAAGAAAACAGAAACAAAAACAAAGTTCAAATCCTTACAGAATGAGCATCTGCTGCAGAGATCCAATTGTATCTGGAATGGGACCGCTGAAACTGCAACCAACCAGGATTCTAGAATGCAAGTGGAAGCAATTAGTTATGAGCCAATATGCTATAATAGCAATATCAATATTTTCTTACAGGTTTGTTAACTTCTTCAAACTTCCAATTGCCGGGGGAAGAGATCCTGTCAAACCTGGGTTGTAAGATAGATCCCTATATGCAGAAGCTAGGAGTCAGAAATTACCTTTAAACAGTTCCTATGAGGAGGTAACAAACAAAAGCCAAAGAAGCAGAGTTGTCCAGAGTGAACAATTGTAACTGAATGGCACTTCATAAAGTTAGTTGGGACTTGATCTACTTATGTGAGAAGAGGGATAGCAAAAATAGAAGACCTACAGTGTCTTTAATTCTGACAACTGCAACATGTCTCCAGACATTTGACCAGTCAAATCCATGCTTGCTAACGTACTGGAATTGAAACAGACAGTTAACCTCAATTCTAGAAAAAACAGAATGAGCAACTCTCCAAAAACTGTAAATGATAAAACACAATGGGGACTTGCATGGATGTCACGCGTGATTTACTGCACTGGATTCCATCCCAGCTGTTGCCACATGGATCAGCTCCAACCCAATTGGGCGGTGTGTTCTGCCAAAGAGCCTTGAGAGCCTTGAGAGCAGCAACTGCATCACAAAAAAATAAATATATATTATATATTATGTCAAATGAAATCAATTAAGCCCATACTTGGGCCAAAAAGGTTGACTTTCATGAAATAAATGCATTCTCATGATACAAATTCATTCACTGGCCTATTGATAGGTTGTGGCACTGAATTTAGTTCATTCCTTTCAAATTGTTTTGGTCACTTTTCACATTGTTTTTAGCTCATCCAGATGCCTATAAATAAAAGCAATTACAAGGCATTATGTGATGTGCTGTGCATAGTTCAGTGAAGAGTGTAGAGACGTGTGAGAAATAAATTGAGTATTCCTCTTGTGAGTTGATTAATATTTTGAAATATTTTCTCTATGCCCCGAAGTTTGTAATCTCCCTTTTGTAATAGTGGAATATTTCTCCTCTCTTTACGCATGAACATAGGAATTACGCCAAACCATGTAAATCACTGTGTCGTTGTGTGTGACTGTAATTATTTGGTTCTAACTCATAATCATTTCCTTCTTCATTACCATCTTATAATCTCAAATACAAATTTTGTCGCAACAAACCAGTGTCAAAGTCAGATTATTTCTATTAAGATTTTAATGTGGAGGCTGCTGGATATGAAGTTAAGAAATTTGATGGGAAGAATATCTTCAGCCTACAACGCATAAAAATGTGAGCTTTATTAACACAACAAGGTTTGAACAAGGCTTTGGGACCACTCCCTGCGACAGTATCAGATGAAGACAAGTTGGACCTTGATGTTAAAACACTTAGTACAATTCAATTGTGCTTAAGCAACAAGGTATTGCGAGAAGTCGTGGATAGGGACACTGCACCGAAATTATGGATCAAATTGAAGAGTTTGTCTATGACAAAGTCTCTATCAAATAGGTTGTTCTTGAAATAGCATCACTACGAGAGTCGAGCACCACTGGACAAAGAGCCACAACAATTGATGAAGTGTTCAGTGCACAGGCTGCCGCCGATTTTCAGTGGACGAATTTGTTGACATTGTGTGCTTCTCTCATCCCTTAGTTCGTTTATAAATAGGGAAAAGATTGCAAGGAAGAGGGTGTGTGGAAACACCTGTGGCTTGGACAAAATGTGAAGGGTTGGGTGTGTTACAGAGAGAACTAGACTGGGCTGGGTATTATGGGGTTGGGGCTATGGTTCTGTGGTTTTGGCTCAGAGTTGTGAGAGCAAGGGAAAATTGTTTTCTCCTTTTAGTTCTTTGTGAATTAGTGATGCTCAAATATGTCTCCCCCATAGGCAACTAGTTGAACCGTTTCTCCTATGTTTTGTACTCGTATATGTGTTTAAATTTCTAGAGCCGTTTTGTCACAACAATATATAATAATAATAAGTTTCCACTGTTCATTATCACAACTCAAACCTGGACCTTCAATCCATTACTAGCACATGGAAGTTTTTTCTACCCCTAATTTCTTGTGAATATTTAAGAAAACTAATGCTTAGGACATGGCCATCCAACAATAGCTAGAAAGATAAAATAAAAGGTATAAACGCCCTAAAGGCAGTGTTTTATTGACTCTTTTATTGCCTTTAAAGTAACCGTATCCGCCAAATAAGAAAAGGGTAAGGGTAAAGGGAAATGATTCCAATTTTCGTACCCAAATTAGATACTTGGGTCTTCGAAATTTTAATAAAACTTTGAGAAATGGTAGCTTACACTTGAATTTCAAGAAAATATTTCTACATTTCACATAGACAAAAGATAAAACTCCCTTTGTCTCTAAATTCCATTTAATTTCAAGTATATTACCAAATAATAATAACCATATCTTATATGAGTATATTATACAAAATATAATACATCTAAATATTCAAAATGTTTCCACATATCATACCCAAAGTTTAGATACATATCCAATATCCTAATTTTAATATTTTGATAGGCTTAACACCAGCAAACGTACTCACGCTCATTAATACTCATACCCAAGTTCACGTAACATAGGTTATATAGGTAGTCCCTTTTCTTAAATTTCACTTAACTTATAGACTAGTAATTTTCTGGTTCATGGTACTGATTTAGGATTCATATTGCCATTTCCAATTAATCAAGACCAATTGATATATGTCAGTTAAAGAACTCAAACATCAAATCCTTGCTTCTGAGTGACCCCAAAACTATCTGAAGGCTGAGAACTTGCTGCCAAACCAGATTAACATTGTAGCAAGCCTAAAAATTCCTGGTTTCTTTCTCTTTCTCTTTCTTTAATTATTTTTTTGTTTTTGGTGGGGGGGATAGTCGGATATTATCTTCCAGCTTTTGCAAGAAGTTGAACCATAATAGGTGCACAACTATGTATTGCGGAGGTTTGTTCTACAGCCCTAGTTATGGAAAGTATTCCCATGCAAATTGGATAACTCCAAACAAAAATAGTTTCTCCGAAGTACATACATACTTCAAATCCTTTGATTGCTGAAAGACCTTTTTTTTTTTTTTGGTAAGTATTGCTGAAAGACTTGGGAGTAGCCACCATTCAGACTTTGAATTTCAAATCTTTTATAATTTGGGAACCAAGAAAACACCACACTCGTGACTAGAGATATATTTCATCCTCACAACAACAGAAATCGTTACACTTTTTTGTTCATTTTCATAGCAGCCAAAGGCAACTAAACAGAGTCAGCAAAAAATATGCTACGAGAAAGCAAACAAAAGTGTTCTAGTGTATGCCATCTTAACAGGTGAACAAATTATGCTTTAACCAAAATCCCAGGAAGTATCGTTGTTTGTTCTTAACAAGATGGAAAATCTAAGAGCAGCTTCTGGAGCTCTCTTATGCACAAATCATCAAAAACTAAAATAATTTAGTGATGTCAATAATACTAAAAAAGTAGACAAAAGAATTGTTCTTACAGTCCTGTCCATTCGTCTCCGATCTTGCAACAAGAAGTTGGATGAAAATAACCAGCAGACAGACCTGAATTCTTAAAACCATTATTCAGAAAGAACCATATAGATTCCTGAACTAACAAAATTACAATGAAACACTTCAAAACCACACAATCTTATCTCTCAGTTCCTTTTGCTCAAATTAGAACTCCTCAAAACGAAGAAAGTTTCTTCATGATACCCATATATTCTCATTTGAGTGTGTTCAAACATGTACAAAGCTGACTATAACAGGCTGCCAGCTCATTCTCCGAGTTTTCCAAGCAAATATATCTAATACCCCAAAAACACTATCAAAGCCTATGGATATATAATTTATTTGTTCAGATTAATTGCAAGACAGAGACTACACACCATTATCCGGGTTTTATCATATAAAAAAAGGTACAGAAAAAGAAAAACCCTGGTGGATTTATTGGGTAATCGCTGGCACGAAAGTCAAACATTATGAACAAATTTTAAGTTTAAAATTTTAGCAAGGGGGGAACCCACTAGATATGGAAAGCTATTGAAAATAAAGATTCAAGGGGTTATCTGCAAATGTAATCAACCGTGGACAATTTATTTTTTTAATTTTTTAAATCAATGATTAGACCCTTGTATAAGGACTTAATTCTAAAGACTTTTTCTCCTGTTGGGTCGTTTTCTATGAAGCATTCAAACAAATTGCAATCGTACATTATAATAATGACAACATGCTGAACAAATACTAAGCACCCGTTTTTTTTTTTTTTTTTTCTGACTGGGTAGTTATGCATGTACCAGAGGGAAGCAGGTAAAGAAAGCGTGTCATGCATAATTATATACATATAAATTGTATAGCTTCTTACCTAATTGAGACGAGCTCTGAATCTTTCAAGTCCTTCCCTCTTGGATACCCCTTTATTTCTTCATTACTCCTCTCTCTCTCTCTCTCTCCCCCCCCCCCTTTTTTCTTTCATTAAGCTTTGCTCTTACCTCTTCGTATAGTATAGAATCATAGTTTTTGCCACTCAAATCAAGGATCAACAATGATAATAAAACGAAGGAAAATGCTTTTGACAGGTGGAAATGGAATGTCACGGAATCCATTCC
>QLOD02000029.1:16523786-16538262 GCA_003260245.2 Sideroxylon spinosum | reverse complement strand
CAATATATTTTGAAGGAGTCTAATCATGTCAGTACTCTCTTAAACTCATTCTATTAAGCTATTAACCAAACCCTAGTTTATTGGGGGAATTATAAACAACTCTTGCAAAGTAAATTTAAGATGAAAGATTATGCTATCAACGGTATCCCCGCCGTTAATCACCGTGGGTTCCCCCACGATTGCGCCAAACTCAATGATCCTCCTCCATATGAAATGGTGAAAAGCCAGTAGCACCGCCGCTATAATCAAAGACCTCATTGCTTCGAGGACGGTGGATTTCATTTCCCCACCATTCCCCCCCACCAAAACTCGAAGGGGTGAATTCCAATTCGGAACTGAGATTCAAACTAGCCAACTCAATGAGGTTCTCGATCTCTCTCACCACCTCACCCATCGAAGGCCTGCCATCAACTGAGTCGTGGACACAGCTCATTGCCAGGTCCACGAACTTCTCTAAGCACACCACCGACGTGCCTCCACCAATGGCGGAGTCGAGAATATCCTGAAGGTTGTTGTCATAAAGGGAATCTTCTGACTTGTTCTTCGCCTCCTTGATCAACGCCACGATGTGTTTCCCTCGCTCTATTGGCATTCTCCCAGTAACCAGCTCCAGTAGTACAACTCCGAAACTATAAACATCGCTCTTATCTGTCAACTGCTGGGTCATGTAATATTCAGGATCCAAGTATCCCTGAATTAGCAAAGTTAAAAGAAAAAAATTTCAATGCCTTGTGAATGAATGAAAAGCCAATCCATTTCTTAGAAGTCCTGCAAAATGACACACTGAGGTACACAAAGGCCAGAGCTAAAAAAAAATTTGGGATTAATAAAAGATTGATAATATCAAGAGTTTTTTAAGATTCTAACGATAAATGTCTATTGAAAATGAGAAATAACTGAATAGCTTTAAACTGTAATGTATATCACTATATATATATATATATATGGAATCTTATCAAAACCATGGAGTCTAAGACATTTCCCTTAATGGCGAGTTGATGGGGCCATCTGCCAGCTATGCTGAAATATCGACAAATTGTGTCAGCAAGTGTTTCTAAAACCATGGAGGAAAATTTTGGGCACGCATATACAGCACAATTGCAATTAGATAAAAGTCAAGTTACTCAATGAAAGTGGGTCATATTGCTCCAAACTTCGAACATCAACTTACTTTTGCTTAAAAATAATGAATGGTGCTGCATGTAACACATCCAAAAAAAGAAAAGAAAAAAATGACGATTTAACAACAATGAAGAAGAAGAAGAAGAAGAAAAAGAAGAAGAAATGACTGAAAAACGTTTCCAGAAGAAAAATATCTATTATTTATTTTTTTTCCCGGCATGAGAAATAAATAGCAGGATTCTTTTATTTAATTTCTTTTTCCTACAGGCTAAGAAACAGTAGTGGGATAAATGCATGGACTTTAAAAACTACACCCCTTCTCTATCCCTCCTCTCCGAAACACACTTACAGCCTTTCCAAGAAAAATAGTGTTAACTTGGCTAATGTAAATGACTGGAGTACTCACCATTGTTCCTTTGACTTGAGTTGTGATGTAACCCTTCACACCATCAGCCATGGGCTTCGATAGACCAAAATCGGCAACTTTTGCATTGAAATGATCGTCTAGGAGGATGTTGTTTGATTTGACGTCCCTATGTATAATAGGAGGGTTCGCAAGCTCGTGCAAATAAGCCAAACCTCTGGCTGAATCAAGGGCTACTCTAAGTCTCCTCATCCAGTCCATCTGAATTCCTGATTTCCCTGCTTAGAACTTTGAAGGTTATCAAAAGAGAACTTAATGGCAGATTTGTGTTTCACTACAAGGAGCCTTTGTTTCATTTCTAGGGTAATTCATCGGTTGGGAAACAGGATATTGGATGGATAAAATCCATTAGTTTTCACATATTTCATTTGGGTGAGAATGTACAGCCAAGCATTGTGGATCCAATAGCATTCTTTGCAGTTTGAGGGGCTGCCAGGAATGGAGAGAGACATGAAATGAGTGGAATTACCTGAAAGACTTGCCCTTAGGGTTCCATTGGGAATGTACTCATAGACGAGCATTTGTTCACCTTGCTCATAACAGAAACCCACAAGGCTGACAACGTTCTTATGATGAATCCTCGATAGAAGCTCTATCTCAGTTTTGAACTCAAGAGCACCCTGCAATGATCCCTGTCGAGCTCTTTTGATGGCAACTAATTGCCCAGTGGCAAGAGTTCCTCTATAGACCTGTTAAAATGGTAAAAATTTGGTATCTAGACTTTTTAGAGCTAGGAATGGCAGAGAAGAATCAGAAGAATTATTTTGCAAACATGCATGAAGCAAAATTCTTAGCACATAAGAAGGAAGTTCAGAATTGTATCCAAAAAAGAAAAAATCATTTAATTTTAAGGTTTACATTTGTAATCTCGGATTTGTGAACAAAACAATGAAATTAAAACTTGTGCTCTTAGACATTTAGCTAGGGTGTCAAAGTATATGAGGTTGATAGGAATATTTAGAATCATTGTTCCAGATGTTTGGAATTTATTTGATCTCAGTAAAAGTTGCAAAGCATAAGGAACAAGGCCAACACTACGTTGGAATAAAGATCTCAGCAATAGCAACAGAAACAATAAACGAAAACAAGTCACAATGTGCTGCCAAGGCTATCAAAACAAACAAGGAATCAAGTCATTATTTCATGTGGGGGTCCATGAAGAGAGAATTATTTTCAAGGCAATAATATGGCTTGTGCAGGAAGACTTGTATTGGTTTTGGAAATTACTTACTTCACGTGGAAGACTTATCTCCTCATTTTGTATGAAATGGACTAATCAAGTATAATTAACTATGGATGAAATTGCTTCAAATTGGAATCACCAGAAGGTGTAGCTGGCAATCCCTATGGCATCTCACCCCGGCAAGATAGCCTGGGAGTTGGCAGTGGGTGGTTGTTTTGGGTTTATTCAATAATCTGTGTTCAACAACTTTGTACCTCGCTGGATACCTCATTAGGACCCGCTAGCAAAAACAGAGATTCTCTCTCTTTTATTTTAACTTAAATTGCATTCTCCAGTTGGTCTTGAGGACTAATGTAAACTACATCATCTATTTTCGTTTATCAATAGCCTTAAACAAAACTGCAAAGAGCAATTCATTAAAATTATCATAACGAATTTCTAAAATCACATCAACACAAAATCCAGTCCATGCCTTCCTAGTGCATGCCTCTAAGAATTCCACACATACAAGAGTAGCTAACTGAAAGTTCTCTCTCTGTCATACTTATCTAGCAATCTTCAAAGTTTTAGCAATCGGTATTTAACTAAAGTTAATTGGAATTTGGACTCAGGGTGATGATGCAGAAAAAAAAATTACTTCAAAATGTTCATAAAAAAATTGCGAGATTTCCAATTACAAACCATATTTTCTGGGAATCAACCTGCGACATATCAATTAATGTTACGGACTCCATCAAATTTTGATTGAAGCTATATTTTTTAGTTTAAATGTATTTATTCCTTTCATGAAAGGAGAATTCCTTTTTCATCTCTCCTGTGCGTATCACATAGGTTTACTGCTAAATTTTAAACTAAAAGAAATACCTGCCCATAGCCCCCAGACCCAATGCCATTGTCTTCTGAAAAATTGTTTGTGCATTTGTTAAGCTCTTCAAATGAGAATGATCTCGCTCCATTCAAATTGGGAATACTGACACTGCTTGCTGTAAGGTCCCAGGATGCTGTATTTGTATGACATTGGTAGAACAACAGTCTATAATTCCATATGACTTTAAAATAAATAAATATGCCTTTTTAAGTTAACTTCTGATCTTACCAAAAGGTTTTCTTTGTTTAAGCGCTCTTTTTGCTTTTCTCTTTTGATGGAACGCATAAGCTCCAACACAGAGTAGTAATAGCACAAGCAGAGAACTACCAACTGCCGCTCCAATGATAAAGCCAGTATTTTTTGACTTGTTCCCTTCTGAAGATACTTCCATATTTGAGAAATTTGATAGATGGATAGCTTGCAATATTCATATTCATGTTTGTGTGTGTGGAGAGAGAGGGGGAGAGAGAGAGAGAGAGAGAGAGAGCTAAATCACATGAAATAAACCAGAACTCTAGAAAGTCTATTACTTAGACATGAAACTAATGTTACCTTCAAAAAGAGAATATCTTTCATCAGTAAAATAGAATGGCCCATAATCAATTTGGAACATGGAATTTTGTCGGTTGAGCAGGGTACCAATCGCAGAAATCCCTGTTCTATTGAAATAATCTTGACCAGAAGGAAACACTTGCAATGTGAATTGACGGAAAACATACATACTGATGGTTGGGTTACTAAGCAATACTGAGTCTACAGGGAGTTGTCTGGACCGAAAGACAGACATCAGAAAACTCGTAAGAAATACATAGTAAGTCGAGTTATCATTTAAGAAGGAAAAATAGATGAAGTGTATAGTTCCTGTGTATGGAACTGCGCATTTGCAGTTTGGGCTTAATATTTGATCTGAACCGCAGTCCATGAGTGTACAATTATTTGATGGAGTGATGTGTGGAACACTAATCTTTGGTACTCCACAATATGATTCCATTGCTTCTATTTCCTTGCAAATTGGGTTACCCACAAGTCTGCACAAGGTAATAGAAAAATCAAGTGCACAATATGATTACATGCCAATAAGCAATAGAAAATTTGCATTAGCAAGAACAGTGAGAGAAAAATAACTTCCAAAGGTCAGCAGTCTTTGAGACAGCATAGACAAATATAAAAATGGCTAAAAGAGTGAGAAAAAAGATAGCTAAATAAACATGTTGTTTACTTTAGCTCCACATTGTCTCCTGCTTTTCGGGTAAGGTTATGGATGGAATTATTCTGCAGATCAATGAGTCCCAGATGGTTGCCATAGCTGGTGCCAAAATCCAAGGTTCCATTAAGTTGATTGTTACTGAGTACTCTGTTATCATTTGTCAAAAGAAATTCCCAATAAATTTCCCTATCACATAACAGATATCTAGACTCAAGAGTGTTTAAAATCTAAGCAAAATACATGCCTGTTATTCTGATAACATCTACCATGTCTAATATGTTGTTAATTGAGACAAAGCAGATACTCACAGTCTCTCCAAATGATGCAAGCTGAAGAGGTCAACTGGTATCTCTCCTCGAATTTGTGTGTTCTCCATCGATCTGTCAGTAGGAGGTTAAATAATTACCTTAACAGAGAATCCTATAAAATCAACTCTTATAACATAGAAAGAAGATGCAGCCAATCATACAAACAGAAAAATCTTGCCACCGACAGAAAACCCCATTTCAATACACGTTTGCTGCAAGCATGCAAGACAATGAAGAGTGCTCTACAAGGTACAAGTGAAGGAAATTGTCTTCAAATAACCAGTCCCAATCCAAAAGAAACATCAAAGCTTGAATGAGTGTAGCAATATGTTAGCTGTTTTTTAATGCCATAATATTAATTGATGAGACAAGAAAATAAAAATATGCCGTGTGTTGCATTAGTGGATAAAAAATTTACTATACAGTAAATAAAAAATAATGATTTAAGCAAAGAAATATTCAGTAAAGTGTGTAACATACTGGAGTATAGGGAACATCAATACAATAAATTTAATTGATTCTGAGGTAAAGGGATTGTACCCAAAAAATTTGATTACATTGGTTCAGTAATCCATAAGTAGGCGCTGATTCAAGTGGATGTTGTCTATAGATTCAGCTGCTTGTGGTTATTGTAATGGTAGCAAACTAAAGTTCGACCTATAATTTCACTGTAAGGATAACCACATTTCATTAAAGGATAATAAATTAGAACTAGCATGTCTGAACTTTTGTGGCTGAAGAGCAAGCTAGGATGCATGGTCAGGGAGAACGGATGACCGTCAAACTAGAAATCAATCCATATTTCAGAAATTTGAGGTAACATCAATTTAGAATATGACTGAAAAGATATAGACACATAGCTAAACAAACAACACACCAATAGTGAGTAATAGGTTCCAAGGAAACACAAGGACAAGAAAAGTATAAATGTTCATAGTTTGAAGAAGAGATACGATAGAACTTTGTTTTGATTTACCAGATAAGGGGCTTACAAGAGGTAGATTAGCAAGAAAATCCTACTTGAAGCTAAGAAGCACAAATACATACATGGGACAAGTACATGATGCGGGTATGCTAAGTTGCTAATATCACAAAAGGAACACAACTACAGATAAAATATATTTTGATAACATAAAATAATAATTTTTTTTCTTTTTTAAATCACAAGTTTATATTATATTAGATCAAAACAATAATAAAAAAACATTTTTAACAATTCATATGTTGAAGTGTAAACAAAGAGTTTTAATATCTTTTCAGACGCTCTATTCCAAAACAAATCATAAGTTTTAGGCTTTAGGATTTCTCATTTAGAATACTAGAGATGGAGGGATAATAGTAATAATCTTTACAACGTTTCAATGCAAATGTTACACATGTTGGGGCATGTTGAGAGTGTCTACATTCAATACAGAAATGGAACATTCTTCGAAGTATAAATGCTTTAGTGTAGGAGAATTTAAGATATTTTAGGTATGCTTTTCAGTAGTATCATGTTTATGTCCACATTAGCATGCATTTCGCTTGTGTGCGCATAGAGAGAGAGAGAGGGGTATACAGTGTCATCAAATTCTCTAGGTTTGTAAACCATGGAGGAACATCTGACGGGCTGAAACTATTATTGCTCAGGTCCCTGCACATCACATTTGGGTCAGATGCACATAGATTGCAATAAGTTCTGAGCATAATCATAATAAGAAGATTAACCGAAAGAGGGAAAAAGGAGCAACAGAATTTTCTTATGATAAAAAGGGCAACAGCATTTGCTTATGATGGGAGAAAGAAAAACCATCTCTTTGCATATAGTTTATGGATCTGTTTTTCCTGCATGACAGATTATATTAAAGATTGAAGACAATTGCCACAACTTACACATAGTTAAGGTACTTCATGCCGTTTAGGTTGGGCATTAATCCAGTCAAATTGTTGTTAGACAACTGCCTGAAAATGCATGACCATCCATAAATCCTTGTTAATAGGCAGAAGAATCTAGGAGCACCTCAAGAAACAAGGCTTCACAAATTTTCTCTTTGTTCGCTTACAGCTGGACAAGACTTGTTAGGTTGTTGAGGTTTCGAGGGGCAGAGCCATTTAGTAAATTTGAATCCAGTCGTCTGTGTCAAAACAAGATATTCAACCCTTAACAATTACAAAGATTCCCAAAGCCAGCAAGAAGTCCCAGTATGAACTACTGGATAAGTGACAGAGACACTCACATCACCACTAAAGTCTGCACGTTTCCTATTGTACGAGGAATGCGACCAGAAAGTTGGTTATAGTCAAAGCAACTGCTCAACAAAGTACATATATATTAGACAACAACATCAAAAAATATGACCAAACTTGCAGTTTCTATCATGATGATAAGGATCTTTTGGTGTGAGGAATCTACTTAGTTTTCGAAGCCAAGACAACTAAATTCATTGTTAACTCAACTCAAGGAAGTCTTAGTTCAAGCTAGTTGGGGTTGCCTACATGAATCCTTTTCCTCCATTCATTTCTATCAAGAGTTATGTTTTCCATGAGATTATTTGAAATTAGGTTTTTCTTCACAATTTTAGTCCAGTATAATCTTGCATCTACCTTTTGTCCTTTTTAGACACTCGACTTTGATCCAATCATTCTTGTTCCTGGTGCACCTCTAGGCATACTTTGGACATGACAAACCATCATAAACAAACTTCTCTCAATTTTTATTCTATCGATGCCACCTTAATTTTCTTTTGGATATATATATTTGTTTCCCATATTTTTTTGTATTACTTTATACCCATCTTCTTGCAAATGACATTGTTTTAGTAGATGAGATGAGAGAAGGAATGAATGTTAAGTTAGAATTGTGGCGGAAAACTTTAGAAACAAAAAGGGGTTTAGACTAAGTCAATGCAAACGGAATATATAAAATGCAAGTTTAGCCAAAATAGGACAACAAGTGGCATAGAAGTAAGTTTAGGGACACAAAAGATTGTAGGGAAAAAAACTTTAGATACCTTGGATCTATGGTGCAACAAGATGGAAGGATTGATACTGATGTAAGTCATAGGATTCAGGCAGAGTGAACCAAATGGAGGAGTGCTTCGGGGGTCTTGTGTGATCGAAAAGTCTCTCTCAAGGTGAAAAAAAGGTATTAGAAGGTGGCGGTAAGACCAGCATTGTTATATGGATCAAAGTGTTGGATAGTAATGTATAACCAAGTTCAGAAGATGATGGTTGCAAAGATGAGAATGCTAAGATGGATGTGCATAATCACAATGAGAGATAGGATTAGGAACGAGAAGATTAGGGAAAAGTAGGAATAACACCGATTGAAGATACAATGAGAGAAAATCATTTAAGATGGTTCGATCATGTTAGAAGGCGGCCAATGGAGGCACCAGTTAAAAGGTGTAAAAGCATGGAGATTGCAGGAGTAGGAGGGGGAGAGGGAGACATAAGAGAAGTTGAAAAGAAACTATTAAACACGACCTTGCCTCGATGAATCTAACGGAGGACATAACCCCAAATAGATTTGATTGGTGTCGTCAAATCCATATAGCCGACCCCACCTAATGGGAAAAAGCTTGGTTTGGTTTGGTTGGTTTACTTTATACCCATCTTTATATCCTTGTCGCCACAATCATCTTATGCAATTGTTGCTTTTTAATAACCCAATAGCTTGTACCATAAAGCAAAATTGGCCTGAGAAATGTCCTATTCAGCTCGACAGACATTTTATGATCACATATAACATCTGAGAATCTTGGCTATGTTAACCATCCTACTCGAATGGCATGGATAATTGATCCAAGATATTGAAGATGATTAATTTTTTGCTATTCTTAATCCTTAATTTTAAATATTCTATCATTCGTAGTTTTAATTTGACTAAACTTGCAATACATAAATTCTATTTTAGTCTTATTTACTTAAACCTGAAGTATGCATATTCATCGTTGCATAATACATAAATCAATATCAACGATGTCATAAGGACTTATATTAACACGAAGAATAAGAGTTTCAAGCTAACCTTGTAGATTTATTGGGAAATATATACCCGCATAACCTTGATTCGAGAGTTGCAAAGATTATGTAGATTTATTGGGAATTATTTCCCAAAAGATCAATAGTTCGATAAAATTTCCCTTTCACCATGATAAGTATTCTGTGGTCACATAAAACACCTAAGATACTTCTCTGTTTTAACCACATGCTTGAATTGCATGGATAATTGATCCAGGATAACGAAAATAATCAATTTTGGCTCTTTTTGATCCTCAATTTCAATATGCCATCATTCGTAGTTTTAATTTTACTAACATTGCAATGCATATATTTTGTTTTAGTCATATTTACTCCATAACCTCAAAATTCTAAAGTATGAGTATTCATTGTTGAATGATACAAATAAATCAATCATGTTGATATCAGGAGGACTTATCTTAGGCTGAAGATTAAGAGTTCGACGCTAACCTTGTCCAATTGACATCATTAAACCAATAAGATACCTCACCAAAAAGGGAATCTTTATGCTAATGTGAATTCTTACGACAGCCACTATGCTCATCGTCAAAAATTCCGTTCAGTTTGACTGTGAAAAGCACTTAAGTTGATGCATAATTGATTAATTAATCAGAAAGAGTTGCACATATTTTCATGCCACAAAGTGCTGGTATTTATACATAAGGAGATGACCAAGCAAGGCCATAAGAGATTACTGGCAAGTTGAGCTTAGCTGACAATTATTGATCAACACTTGAGCACATGACTGCAGATGTATGTTTAGAAAGATTAAATTATCGAAAATTAGGATGGGAGAACAAATAGTAGCCCCCATGCATATTTCTAGTCATTTCATCGATATATAGTTCTGGCATATCAAAGATTAAAAACAGCCTCTTTTTTATGAGAGCTTGCAATCTCTTTGACTTACTCCAAGTGTCTAACCATGAGACAAGAAAATTTTCATGCCAATAGATATATAGAATTCCTACATAGCAATCCAACCTCCCATTATGAAAGCTTCCACTCTCTTTTACCTGCAAGTAAAATCTGCATGCCAAAAAGATATACCTTCTACAGAAACATCTAGCCATTTAGGTAATATGTCCCTAGATCTCTTGATTAGCCAGATCAATAAACTTACAAATGTAGCATAGTCATGTTTGAGCTGAAAAGTCGAGGTGGGATGGGACCAGAGAGATTATTCTTCCCCAAATGACTGTCACAGAGTTTTCCATGAATTCAGAGCAAAACAAATGAATTAATTTAAAGCAATGAGTTTAATAAAAGACCTACAAGTGCTTTGTATTAACTAGCATATCCAGACCAGATGAGTTCCCATTAGACACTGGAATGGTTCCAATAAGCTCGTTGTCACTGAGATCCAACCGAACAAGATTAGATAAATCACCGATGGAAGGGGGAATTGGTCCACTGAACCTGTTTGAGCTTAGAGATCTGCAAAAAGTGGCAAGGAATAAAGGACAAAAATATGTTGAAGCATAACAACCGAAGGTCTAAATTTCCGCATGTTAGAATATTCTAATATGGGTAATATATATAAATAATATATCCCTGTTGAAATAAAAAAAATTGAAAAACAAGGAAATAATAGAATTGGAGAGAGAGATAATATAATATCTACATCTTATCATATATCTCATAAAGGTAAAAAAAAATGCCTTTAAATAGGTTTACAATGAATGGTATATATAATAATGACCTACATACCAAAATAAAACTAACTACTTACTAAATACTAAAATATAGAATATTCTAATAGGGTAATATATATAAACATATCCTAACCTAATATAGAATACTAACACCCTCTCTCAACCAACTTGAGTTTGGAAATAAGAAAATTCTAAAAATAGTTGAACTGGATAGCAAAATAAGCCTTGAGTGTAGAATCTGGAGCTGTGTGACTGCTGGCGGCGATGAAGTTTTGACAAAAAGTTCCTTACTTTCAGAGTTGACGACCGATAAAAAAGACTGACATTTGTTGTGTATTATAGTTGATCCGTCAAGGATAGTACTGTGAATAGGATGAACAATATAATACCGAGATGTCATCATCAATAAAAAGTGCATTGGCTTGAAAACCGACTCTGAGACCTTGTTGAAATAGAAGGTGAAAGAATTTTCTGTATATATTGAGATGATAAGAAATAGTGCAGCAAAATAAGACGGCGACTACATTAGTGAAAACTGAACGGATCCTCTAGAAAGATAGAGTTGGCAAGGTTTGGCAAAAATAAAAATTAAAAGACAAATTGAACGACACTAATTTGCATGGCCGAATCTATCCAGGATCAAAAACCAAAAGCTCTAATACCATAGATTGAAATGAAAAATTGAAAAACAAGGAAATAATGGAATCGGAGAGAGAGATAATATAATAATTACATCTTGTCGTATATCTCATAAAGGTAAAAAAAAAAGTCTTTAAATAGACTTACGATGAACGGTGTGTATAATAATGATCTACATACCAAAATAAACCTAACTAATATAGAATATTCTAATATGGGTAATATATATAAATAATATATTCTAACATCGTAAGTCAAGATGTAAAAGGCAAAAAAAGAAATGACTCAGATAGACGAAGCTTCTGTGAAGCTCTACGAGAAAGATAACTTGAGCCTTTTCAACAACACTCTCAAAATATTTAGACTCCCCAAAGAAACAAATAATGCAAATAGAAAAACCTCAATAAATTAAAAGAAATAGTCCAAAATTGAAATCCTTACAAAAACACCAGCTTCTGCAGGGATCCTATTGAATCTGGTATCGGACCAAAGAAGCTGCAGCCAACTAGGATTCTGCATTCAAGGGAAAAAGGATTATGAACCCATAAGTAGGAAGGCTATTAACAAGCAACAATGAGATTTTCCTTACAAGCTCGTAAGCTTCTTCAATTTCCCAATTGAAGAAGGAAGAGTCCCTTTTAGACCCCTGTTGTTGGAAAGATCTCTACATGCAGAAGCAATTAGTATCACTGAAGTAAGGACCACGGGTTCTAGAAGTAATAACGCAAGGAAGCAAGCACATGGATTTTAATGTGGGATGAGTGCAAGTGAGATAGGGTTGGAAGGGAGAAAGGAGAAGATTCTGAGGGAGGGGCCAATACGTCGAACAAGAGTTTATGTCTATAAAATTAACAGTACCATATATACAGTATGTGATGTGCCGTTTAAAAATGTACTAATTTTTCCTTGAATAACAGTCTAAATCATTCTTTTCTGAACAAAGAGCAGCAAAGAAAATATACACTGGGCATGTGCCAAATTTAGAGCCATTGAAGGTTTTCTCTTTAATGAAGCACTGAATGCTCCATAGAAAACATGTGAGTCAGATCGAATTAAACAGAATCTGATATATACTCATTGCATTGTTCAAGGATTTTTCTTCGAAATTCGGATATTAGAATGCTTCATAATTAGAGAATTATACCCATGCTTCCAATTTGCACTGTTAAATAATGTCTTGTTTGATGGCATAATGTATATAGTCAAATTACACTGAGCATATATATCCCACCTAAATGCATGAAATTATGAAAAATAAAAATGACTACATATGATCACATTACAATTCCTACTATAAGAATTCATGCAAATATTAGTCAACAATGTGCTTGTCTCAGACATAAAGACAGCATCTAGCCATTACTTATGCTCTCCAAAACCGTTTGGTAATTACGAAGAGAAAAGGACATTTGAAGATTGCGGACAAGCATGAAGAAAAAGGCCAAATTATAAATGAGAACTACAGTCCAGAAAGGCCTATATTATACGACAGGTAGTTGATATTTATGGACAGAGAAAAGTACAGGCAGAGAATTTACAAATACTGCAGTTCAGAAAATGACGAGATGTCTCCAAACTGGGTGCCCTTTACATTCATGCCATTTAATACTCTGTCAATTGAGAGTCTCAGGTTAACCTCAAAAATTAGAAATTCAAAAATAGAAACTTTTGAGGGTATTGAAAGTTCTAAGAGACCACTGACTAACATGGAGGTCACACTAGAATTGATGCAATTAATTCCAAGCCAACCACTGCCACAAGGATCTGGCCCGTTCCAGTTAGGTGGCAAGTTCTGCCAACTCTTTTTGAGAGAATTTAGCACAGCAACTGCATCAGAAATCAAAAATAATTTTCATGTTTTAATCACCAAAACTCATGGTCCAACGGATAATATTAACTATTCCCAAGCAAATGGAAGAATTCAAAGGTAAATTGAAACATTTTAATCACGCAATTTCATTACAATTCCAAAATAGGAAATGCTAGAACATCAATTCCATAAACGAATAAATATATATATAATTTTTTATAAACGGTTGAACAGGTTGAAACCCAACCCCCCCCCCCCCCGGCGGCAACAAAAAAAACCAAAACCATTTTGAGGGCCAGTTCGGCTCTCATAACTATGGTAATGGGTTAATAGCTGAGAATGAAAATGATTAAATTGCTTCAAGGACAAAGTCATCTCAGATATATCATATATGCCAGCAAAAAGTTAAATCACCTATAATTATTCTAGCAGTATATTTCAGGACGTATACAGATAAAACCGAAGACATAAAGCGCCACACATTTATATTTGAAAGCAATAATCAAAAACGGAGTACGAAACTAAGCTTAAAGACATCATGTTGCTCCGGATTAAACAATTAGTTTTAAGACTTCAATAGTAGAAGCTACGTGCTTAGACATCTCACTGTACTTCACCTAGCATTTGAAATAGCAAGCCCATCATCACAAATGGAGTCACTAAAAAAAAAAAATTAGACATCAGCACTTGTGTATTGGATCAGTTTTGAACATTAACGATGATTTTGACCCCACAGATGAATGCAACTACTATATTGTGAAGAAGTAATACCGCCGGCCTTGTAGTTAAAAACTACCATCAGTGAAGATATATTAAGATGAAATACAAACATAGCAATTCAGTCATTCAATTGTCCTGACCATTCGGGCACAGCATAATTGGAAGGTTCAAATCTTAAACATCACTAAACAAATGTGCACATATATTTTTGGAAATAACAGAATTAACAGGTATAAGTTCAGTTATTTTATTTTGTCGTAAACAAGTAGTTAGTTTATCGGATCAAAATAAAAATCAGAAGAATGGGGTCTTATTTGGTTTCAGCACTTTCTACGCATGGTTTGGAGAGAGATTTGGGTGACTAAATAACAAGGATGAACAACAAACAATTGACCATATGTACTGATTGATCACCTTAAAAATAATAGTGTACACAATAAGTAAAGCAGCTTACCATCCCGAGGTTCTGTCTCCCCCGCTATGACCAAAATATGAGTGACAATAATCAGCAGGAAGACCTGAATCCTTGGACCCATCT
>QLOD02000029.1:16482431-16495752 GCA_003260245.2 Sideroxylon spinosum | reverse complement strand
TTATGTAATTTTTGTATATTTAATTAAGTAAAAATTAAACTTTGTTGATAAATATCTATTCATTTTAGTTTTATTTTCCTAACTCAACAAAATAAATAAATAAATAAATTTAACTTTTTCACTTCATTTTAGATTCTTGTCATTTTTTTCACTCCTCTCTCTCTCTCTCTCTCTCTCCAAATTTATGTTCCAAGCATTGCCTACAAGAAAGGGTAAGCTATTTTATTAAATTTTTGCAGAGTAAAGCAACAATAATGTGACAGTTGCATTGTTGTAATAAAAATCCAAGGTAATGACTTTTTTTTTTTTTGTTGTTTAGAATTTTCGTCTCACAATTTCACATCGTTGAGGGGTAAAATTTTACAAAAAGTTATAGCCGTGTAAATATGAAAATTATCAAAACTTGATCCCGAGGGGTAGTTTAATGGAGTCAAGATTTCTGCTAGAGCTGTAAACTCAAACTAGACGTGTCTTCAAGTCTCACTAAATGCGCCTCTCGACTGAACAGGTGACGTTTTGGGTCGGGCTGCTCCCTCAGTGGATTCAAGATTCCTGCTAGAGCCGTAAACTCAGATTAGACGTGGGTTCGAGTCTCACTGAGTGCATCTCTCGACTGAACAGATGATGTCTTGGGTCGGGCTGCTCCCCCCAGATTTACCGATTCGGCAAAGTCGGGTTGGGTTCCTGCGTCACCAAAAAAAAAAAAAAAAACCAAACTATAAAACATGATATTTTTTGGATATTTTTAAATGAGAATTTTTACACCTCAATTTTATTGTGTTATTGGTATGAAAGAACAATATAGCAACAAATTTTTTCGCTGTCATGGAAGAACAGAAATATTTTTGAAATCTCTCCAAACATGGCCTTGGTCTCTACACTAGCAACAACAAGGATGGTGCAGGGACTAGTTCAATTTCCATAATTTGCCCTAACAAAATCAGCAAAGAAAGTACTCTTTTTTGAGTACCGAAGAGAATAAGGAAAAAGAGAAGCAATAAATAATTAAGCTTTAATTTAGAAGTAATTACACTTTCTACCGCATGGAATTTGACTTAAAACTCCACCTGCTCTGATTTAAAAGTCAACACCAAACCCTTCTTGTGATTTGAATCAAATTAAATTTAAATTATTAAATTTAAGTAATTTACGTCTCAAATGCCATTCAAATTGAGATTCATATGATTGTACAAAAAAAATATTACTAAGAAAAATAGAGAAATTTGTATAGAAATTTTGTAGTAAATCTCTTCAAAAATGGAACAAAAATACTTCATTTCAATAAAAAAAAATAGATTAAAAAAATGTACTTTACTTATTTATTAATGCAAATTTTTGTTTTTTCTTGAACTAATTTTCTCTCACGCAATACAAATTAAGTTTAGTTTAATAAAATTTTATCAATTTCGTACTTTAATTCAAATCATGGAAGGTTATATGTTGATTTTTTAATTGAAGGAATCCAGTGTTTTTGGATCGACCCCCTCATTCTCATGTTATTAAAGCATCAGAAAGATTTTAACACAACTTGAGAAGGTGAAGGAATATAGACAATAGCATCAGAAAGATTTTAACACAACCTGAGAAGGTGGGAGGAATATAGACAATGTAACAAATACAGCGAGTGAAATTTGAGGAAACTACGCATACATGTTACAACTCTCAACACGTGCAAAACACCCACATTTCACCTTTTATTCAACTGTTATTCTTACAGATAGACAGCTTGGTGCCAGTACAGACTGCTAGCACTGTATCATATCTGAAAGATTTGCTTCGCAGGCTTCCTCTTAACACGATCTTTCTTATCTAAGAAACAAAAGAAATGTGGAAAAATTCAAAACAAATCCTATCCAATGACTCAGCCCAGTGACTGCTTGAATGAACAGTATATATAAACAAGGTACTTTATATTGTAAGTATATTACCTCAACCCAACGACTCAACTGGAGCATCCGGCTGCTTTTCTGGCTTGGCATCTTGGAAGGCAGGTAGCTCATTGTAGGCCTCATTCAACCTAGATAGAAGAGGAAACTGAGTCTGCAGAAAATAGAAAGAAACCAGTAAATATAACTTTCCTAAGCTTCATTGCACAGAAAATATAATGACATCAATTTCACGTGAGCAGCAGGTAAAGAATATCCCACAATGGGGTGTGTCCGCACGTGAGAGAGAGAGAGAGAGAGAAGATTTGAAACTGCACAAAGAACTCCTAGGATATGAAGCACCATTACAAAATCAAAGATGTTCCCAAGTTGGAATTGGAGAATAGTGGAGAGGGAGTATCAAAATATCGTTTTCTTTCCATAAAACAGAAAGTTTCCGTTTCCTCCGAGACCAAAATGAAACATTTGTGGAATAATAATTCTAATATCTACGTTGGAATACAGTAAAATGCACCCCCCCAAAAAAAACACAACATAATATACTAGAATAATATGCTTAATTATTTTATTATTAAGGTTTCGTATATTTAAATGGATTTCAATAAATTACTTCTAAACATTTCAAGATATTTTAATATTTTTTTCCAATCTTGAAATGTTTCCGAAACACTTTCGAAATGTTTCCGTTTTTGTGCAAACCAAACACCTTACAAAATTTTAATACTTGATGCAGAGGCAGAAAGTCCAGTAGCCTGGCATGTTTGTCTATGATTGTTATACTGCATAAACAGGAAGATATTTGACAATATATTAGATTTTGCAGTGTTATGCAATGTCTTAAAAAATACATCACATTCGCAGCCCCCCCCCCCAGGGGTTTGGACGGACCCAATCTATAGGATTTTGGACCACAACAAGCTACCATTCTTGTAAATTACGCAACAGCATCCATAAAATTTGAAAATGTAGATTGTAGAGAAGGTTCACAGTACACCAATATGGATTTTCCTCCCATTCCTTTCCTTCTTTAGTTAGAAGTGATGTGCTGACAGTTAGGCATGCAAATTATATTTATCATCTAAAGCTGAAATATAATTTTTTATGGATCCATATGGTATACCCTATCAACGCTTAACTTTTTGATTGCTGAATGAAGCTGAGGTGCTAGAAACAAATCTGCCTGCAAGCAAATAGACAACAAAATATTTCAGCAAGCACCAAACAAGTAAAAGCAATTCCACCCAAACACTTGTTCTGCAGTTAATAAGAAAATTTAGAAGTGAGGTTGCTACATCACGTGCTACATTTAGGTTACACAGCATAAATCGCTACAAGTCTGAAAAACAACACATGTTGACATCAAAACTTTCTATCTGGAGCAATATTTAGTACTTTTCCAGTTTAGTAAACTACTGACCCATGGGTTTGGAGTATAACTGTGTTCAGATTGTTTTCTAATGACGTTCACAAATCAAATATACATAAATCATATTTTGAAGTCAGCATTATATTAACTATTGTGACAGAAACTTGGTACTGGTATAATTAGAAACACAAACTTGCAGACATCCATGTAAAACCTTTATTCAGTAGAGCTTATTAGAAGTTGAGATTGTGTTGGTGACATTTCTCAACCCATGCAAAGGTGAAGCCCTTCTTTTCTTCTACTCTTTGGACCAAAATCAAAGAGTTAACCAATTCCACTACTGTTAAAAATCCCCCAAACCGACCTATTTCAGCTCAAAAGCCCCATCTTGTCAAGTCCTGATAAAAACAGGCTTTCCCCCCCAATAATCCACCATACACAGCCCAAAAATAGAACAAGGGCAGAAAGAGAGGATAATAAAGGAAGAGTTGAGAAAGGACATATGTGCACATCCAGTCAATTTTATTCAGTATGCCTATATAGGCTGAAACACATATGGCAGCTAACAAACAAACCAGACAGACTTCATCTCCAGTGGCATATCTCCCAGCATAGTGTTGTAATAGCGTCTCAAGAGCTGCAGCATTGTATCCATGGAAATCAGCTCGACTTCAGCATAGAATTTTAAGTAACCTCAATCACATCACAGCAACCAAAGACTTACTAATGGTCAGCTTATGCTAGAAATTGCAATAATCAGAATGGAAATAAAAGTTAACACCAACTGCCATTTGTTCAGATTGTTACCACATACAAATAGAAGCTACCATTAAGGAATTCAATTGGCCAGTGAACTTTTCTTAATCCTTAAGACGAGATCAAATTCTCACCTAATACTATAGTCAATAGAACTTAACCAATATAGCATCAAGGGTAACAAGTGATGCACTTCAACTTCTCCACTTCCGGATCCAATGAGGTGACTACTTATCGAATATACTAAATCTAATTCTGACTGTTCAATCAGGCAGATTAGTGCACTCTCGATGAATGTGTTGATACAGTCCTTTTAAAGCAGAAGAACTTGTATGTACATTGAAAAGTCCAATACTTGCTACAGTACTCAGATCATTTGAATGTTTTGTCAATCCTCATGGCACTTAAATATAAACTTACCCAAATTTAATTTTGGAAATGAGTTTCTCTGGCTTGAAAAGAAAATGGAATGCAGCAATTTTTTTTTTTTTTACTGGAATGGACCGTAGGCGGTATTAACCAAGTTCAGTTTTAGGCAACCCCTCTGCATGTGTGTGTGTGTGCGCGCGCGCGCGTGTGTGTGTGAGAGAGAGAGAGAGAGAGAGAGATAAGGGACTCAGATTAAAAGGCATCAAGGGGGTGTTCCCTGTCAATATACAGAATAGAAAAAAAAGGCCAAAAAGCCCACCCAAAAGGCTATACCACTCCCTAAACCTTCAAGTAATCAACAAAGACTAAAAACCAGCAGGGGCAATTTGTATGCTATAAGAATTTGTTATGCACTGCACACCAAACAAAGAAATAAACCCTTGGAGGGGCTACAATAGCCCACACCAGCTCCCATGGAAAACTTGTGACCCCGTCCCCCAGCTTCCATCTTTTCATAGGTGTTGCTAAATATAATTTGGCTTAAAGAGGTCTGCAATCTATAGGGCTTGCTGCAAGGAGAAGATGGAGATTTGAGGAAAACAATTTTATCGCTTTAATATGTTTCGTTTGATGCTCCTATATATTTTCAAGAGAAACGATGCTTTGGATAATGTCAGCACTGAAATTTTTCTTGCAAATTATCCAATGTACCTTTCTTTTTTTTCTTTATAGTTTATACAATGTATAGATGAGTGTTTTTTTTTTTTAAGTAGCAATAGAAATGATATGGCAATGAGAGGCAATTTAATAATATTTTAGTTAAATGCAAATAATAATAGAATTGTTTTTCTTTTTTCTTTTTAAACTAATTTGCAATTTACTTTCAACAATTGGCCTTTTTCATATAAATACGTCAAACTGTAGATAAGCAATTTAAATCCAATCCTAAATCATCTCCAGCTTTATTCAAGGCAGATTCCATTGTGATGTTTGCAATAATTTTGCTTTTTTATTTTTTATTTTATTTTTATTTTTTTTGTGTGTGGGGGGGGGGGGGGGGAAATGGGCCTAGATAGGTGGAATAACATGGTTAAAACACAATACATGTATCATAAGTAAGCTAATACCAATGACTATTAGAAAAGCTTTGAGTGGAATGACGAAAGGGTTTGGGTCACTTCATAAACTATTCTTTTTAAAGTGCTTCTAAATTTTTTTTTTTTTTTTTTTACATGTATTAAAAGGATATCATCATTAGAGAGTTTGGATCAAATTTGGTATCCATGGGTTGCACAAACTTGATTATTGATAGGAATAGCAAAAAATGTAATGGTTGAATGATAGGAGACAACAGATTGAGAAGTTGAAAAACTGAAATGTGTTTTGATAGTCTGCTCTTTCAGGCTACACGAATTGTATTCAAAAAGGCATGACAGAATTCTCTAGATGAAAAAACTTTCCCCAATATATAATTCATTAGATAAAGCTTACCTGCAAAACCTTTCTCAATGTGGTACTTAGCCAAAACAAGAGACTCATTAGGATTAACTTTTTCCTCCATATACTTCTGTAAATTGAAAAGCAGGAAAAAGAATCCCATTACACTATGCTCAAAAAACAATGCATGATACAACGTTCAAATTTTGAAAAATGAAATAGGAATCATAAAGCATCGATAAAACTCCAATACTCACCAGTACAGCTAGATTCTGAAGAGGCTGCATGCTTGAAGAAACAATATTTGCAGCCTGTAACTCATATTACAAAGATATTCGGAATTAGTGTAAGAAATTAGAACCAAGCATGATGCAAAGATGAGGAAGTAAAACAATAAGTGAATAATTTGTGTAAAATGACAATTGTCTAAACATGTTGGATCTGGTAAGATACATTTACTTTAAGTGGCCTCAGTAATACCCATCATCCCAAGAATTATTTATTCTTCTTTTTCAATAAATTCCTTTTCTCATCTAAGGAATGAAATCACATACATTTACTTTAAGTGGCCTCTGTAATACCCATCCTCCCAAGAATTATTTATCCTTCTTTTTCAATAAATTCCTTCTCTTTTCTAAAAATAAAATCACTTAAAATGCATATTCAAACATAGACAATTTCCTTATCAAACCTTGATCGCATGTATTGTCCTCTAAAGTGCTATGATATCGAACATCCTACATCAAGTCCTAAACCACAATATATGTTCAACAGGTATCTGGTTCTCTTATGTAGACTTGTTTGGCTGGACACTTAGGTTTACAATTATTTAGGCTGAGCTTACTCTGCTTTTCCTTGGACTTAAAAGAAGATAGACAACTTATTTGGGGTTCTATATTAGATATCATTCAGCTCATTTTGGGTTCGAGGAAACAATGGATCTCCAAGAGACTTTGGATTTGCAAAGACTTTTTTCAAAGAAAGAGCAAAATACTTCCCGTACCTTTTTATGTTTTGACCATTTTTGTTTCCTTTTTGTGCTAGATAAGACAGCAAATGGACTTGAGCCCCTACTATCAATGCTGATCAATCAACCAACTACCACCAAACCCGGAGCACCAGTTTAAAGTAACTGACATAACTAAATGCTGGTGAACCCAATGCAACAGAAATTCAGCTAAAAAAAGGAGTAGACTTGTTAAGTGGAGATCTGCACACATGCATGTTATTGACATTTACCACCACAATTATCATCTTCATACAATTGACAAGACCATCAAAGGACATAGCAACCTGACATATGTTAGATATTTAATTAAATTTTCCTGGTTTAAACACATTCAAATAATGAGAGTATTTGGTGCTTGAAGGACTCAATAAACATGTAGACTCACTTTGTTGCGTAATCAACTTTAAGCCAACTAGTTTTCCTTCACCACATCTGAATTCCTTAGTTTATTCATTATGAAAATTGATCATTTACTATATTTGGTTTGAACAAAGTTTGTAAATAACAGTGAAATTGTTTTTTGATAAGTAAAAGTACATTGAAATAGCATCAAGGGGATACAAAACACCTATAATCTAAAAATAGTATAAGCAGTGTGAACTCCGGCATTTAAAGGGGCTAATATGAACGTTGATATTCAATCACATCAAATTCAAAAAAAAAAAGAAGGAAAAGAAGAATACTATGCTGGTGAAAAAAATAAGAGCCCAAAACGAAGTTGCAGAAAATAAACAATTCGAGCAATTACAAATAAGAAAAGAAATTAATTGCTTTGTACCTAGTAGTTGATTGCTCTTCTTTGAAAATCACGAGGCAACAAAGGATGTTGTGGATACTTCTCATCCAGATACAGTGCATTGCAATGTCCAATTTAAACACTGAAAAATGGTCCTACAACCATTTCAATCCCATGGAAAATGGGATAAATGTCCAAATCACTCACCATTATGATTTCAAAGGAGTCGGAAACTAACATGTCCTCATCGACCAACACAGGCACATAGCCAACAGGATTAAGCTCTTTAAACTCTATGGTCAAGAATGGAAAAAAAGGAAAAAAAAAAAAAAATTTGATGACTCATATTACAGCCAATAAGAGACAAGACCAGCACTACTACTACGGTTGGAAAATGTGCATGTGTCTCAAGACTCAGTCATATGCATGTACTTAAAAATCGCAGTATACTACTCACCAGGACTAAACTGCTCTCCTTTCAGTAAATTAACTGCTTTGTATTCATATTCGAGGCCTGCATTGGCAAGCAGCAGACAATAATGAATCATCAGTTAATCAAATATTAGGTTTTCAAGAAGAAAAAACCAAAATTCACATATCAAACAGATTGATCAACGAGAGAGAGAGAGAGACCTTTCAAGTTGAGAGCAATACGGACTCGGTAAGAGCAAGAACTCCGGAAGTAAGAATACACCCTTAGCTTCTTATTCTCCTCACCTCCATTCGCCTGAAAATCGATCCCCAAATATCAAACATTACATATATATAGATCGCCCATTCATCTATATATATATATATATAGAGAGAGAGAGAGAGAGAGAGAGAGGGAGGGAGATAAAAATTACGCACCATGATTTGCTGAAGCAAACTGGTATCTGAACTTCGTAGTCCCTCTGCTTTAGTGGCTTTATACATTTTATTTTGGGCTATTGCCAGAGCACTTTTGGCTTTTGCTAGTAGAGAGGATACCTTTGACTTTAAAGTTTTTATTCATTTATTTATTTTTCAAAGAAGAGGTGGGTTACGGAAATAATTTTTTTTCTCCAAGAAGAGGTGGGTTAGGGAAATAATGAAAAAAATTTACTCTTTTTTATTGTTTCCGTGAAATATTTCTGTATCTATTCTAAAATCTTAAGAAACATTCTTCAATAAATAATAATAATAAATATTATAAAGTAGTAATTTATTTTATCAAATTACAATTAGTTTATTATTAAATTATTTTATCAAAATAATATTTAATAAATAATATTTTGTTTTATTAAAATAATACTATTAAAATTATGAAAAAATATTTATTTTTTGAAATTAAAATTAATATTAAAATAAATAAATTACTTATTAAAATAATTTATTTTATTAAAATATTATTGTATTGATATAATTTATTAAAATTAATAATTTATTTAAATAAACTAAAATTTTTTATTTCATTAAATTATTCATTATTAAAATTAGTTGCTATTAAAATATTAATGTATGATAAAATTGTTTCTTATAGTTAGTATTTTTATTATAAAATATATTTAATAACATATAATTATTAAAATTAATTATTATAAAAATAAGATTTATTATGATGATTTATTTTGTCATAATAATAGTTTACTAAAATTAAATTTTTACTTTTACACTTAGTTAATTTACCCATATTTCAAATATAATTAATTTTTATTCTCTTAAAATTTTTAACATTCTAAACATAATATAATTATTATTAAATAATATTTACTCTCAGAATTTAATTATAGGTATTATAAACTTATTATTATTGTTATTGGTTTTAATCTTTTACTTCCCAAATTTTTCGTTGTCCAAGAGTTTAACTCTAAGCCCAAAATATTCTTCACGATCCAACAATTCACCCGACTCGAACCACAAATGAAAGAGTTGCCTAAACCAAGGAGCCAAAGCTCAGGTTTTACCTTTGCTTTGATTAATGGTTCATATTTTATAATAATATGTAGTATGTTTATACACTCCCGTGGCAAACATGAGAATTTCTCTGGCAATAGCGTTTTCTTTTGGCGTGCCCACAAGAGTCGTGCAGCCCTTTTTTTTTTTTGTTTCTTTTGGTAACGATGAAGAAGTTAGTGGCTTCATGTCGCT
The DNA here is from genome assembly GCA_003260245.2 of Sideroxylon spinosum. Taxonomy (NCBI): domain Eukaryota; kingdom Viridiplantae; phylum Streptophyta; class Magnoliopsida; order Ericales; family Sapotaceae; genus Sideroxylon; species Sideroxylon spinosum. The sequence continues at coordinate 16,486,084 of QLOD02000029.1, read as the reverse complement.
TGGGCTTTTTTGCAAATTTGATGCGGTTTCTTTAGTCAATTTTCAGACATGCCCAGTCAAGTAGTCAACATTTGCGAGACCCGACTCCGAAGGAAACATGTTTAGCGGACACATGCCGTGTTTTTATTGATTGTCACACGAAGCATAAATAAATTGGATCTTTCGATCTTTTAAGGTGGAATTTGGAGTGGAATCGAGCTATATCAAATTAGGTTTTAGCTTACTGGAGAGTTACTTGAACCAATAACAAATTACACGAGCTTAAGTTTGAGGTCATGTCGAAACTTATTAGTTACATAGAGAGTGTTCAAAACTAATTAATTTTTATTAATTTTTTATACTTTTTTCTAATTAAATTTCATTACGTATCATTTTTATATCAAATCTTTATATTTTTGTTATATTTTTTTCTAATCAAACACCTACATAAAATTTGACCTCGAGTTTGACTCACAAATAGTTTGAATAATTAAAGTAGTATCGTTTTAATCTAAAATATTATTAAATAACTTAACTAAACCATCATTTATTTACTCGAACTGGTTCATGAACATTAACCGAGTATCTAATGACTAGAGTTTGACTTGAACGAATGATTGAAATCAAGTTTAACTAACTGAAGTCATGGATCAAACTTATAATGAACCTCAATTCAATTAAACTTAAACAACTCACAAGCTATTTTGTGTATGACTATCCATAGGTGGAGTCGTTAAAGAAGCTAAAGAAGAAGGAGAAACAGGACAGCTGAGCTCAATTGAGAGCAATCTGAAGCTAGCACGAACCATTAGGAACGACCACTAAGACACCAATACACTCTCACTAACTCACCAAAATCAAAACCAAGCTAGCACACTCCCTTCTCTATTCTACACTTCAATTTATCTCTTTCCGAATAATTCTTTTTCTCTCTTTCTATCTCCAAAAACTCCAAGATAAAAACACAAACACTAACCAAATGCAATCAATAAAGATGTGAGAAAAACAGATGTAAGGTTGGAAAAGCAAGAAAAAAATGGGTGGCAAGTGTCTTGTGCACACGACAAGAATGTCATGCACATGAGAACCACATATATAGGTCATGTATCCAAACCCCTAAAAAAGTCTAAGGGTTGATTTCCAAACAAGACCAAGATCAAAACTTAACCCAACTTAACCCAACTACTAACCAACCAAACAACCCCTTAACCAAAAATCGAGCCATTGAGTCAACCCTCGCATCAATAAACTATAACACAGCAACATCAAAATTAAAGTATCTATATTTTAATAAATAACATATTAACAATAAAACACAGGTTATTATAGTGTGTGGGCCAAATGAATGTTTTCATAGCTAATACAAAATGACTAATAATCAATCCTTCTGTCGTTGTCCTTTCAGTCGTGAACATGTAAATGATTTCATATGAACTGATAACTATACAACATATTTACTAGGGATGGAACCAAAAATTTAAATAAGGGGAAGTCAATTCTTATATTTTTTAATATTTCTCCCCCAACCTCAAAAATACAATCTTAATGTTAAGCTATCTATTTAAACGTCATAAGCTTAAAATTAAAGTAAACATATAAAATTCATTCACAAACTTGTTTAAAAATTATTCAATTAACTAAGTTAGACATTTAATAATCCAACTCAAGAATGGCACAATGTACAAGAGATGGATTGACCATTTTAAAATATATATATATATATATATAAATTTACTTTGGACTGAGGTGAACATTTTGAAAAACAAAAATTATAAATATTTTTTTAAATGTAAAACAATTGAGAACTAATGCAGGGATACAGAATCGAACTTGAAACTTCTACTAGGGAAGAATTTAAAAGTGAATCGAACTTGAAACTTCTACTAGGCAAGAATTTAAAAGTGAAGTGCTCGTTATTTGGTTAACCACCTATTGGCGCTATAAGTATTCCTACACTAATACATAGAGTTTTTTTCCCCGCGACGAGAAAGGGGGGCATTCCCTTATAATCATAGGATAGTTCCACACTTGATATTCATCGACGACATAGAATGCATTAGCAACATATAGTCATGTCTACTTATTGTAGATGTAATATTATGTTATGCTTCCTACTAAGTTTCATCATAATTGTAATTTTAATTATCGTTATTTTAATGTGAACATCTATGAAATAATACTTTAAGACTATGACACTTTTATTTAAGCTAAGGTTTATAATATATTCTATTTTATTTTTTTGGTTTGTAATATATTATTTTATAGTACCACAAAGAATGACCATTTTCACTTCTGTTTTTTCACCTTTAAAAAATTATAAAAAATAAAATAAATTGTCAAACATGTTTTCAATTTTTTGTTTTTCCAAAGTGAAATCTAAACATCAAAAATTAAACACTAAAAACCAAAAGTTGACAACTTTATTAAATGGCGCATACGTAGTTGCCAAGTTTATCTTACAAACTCAATGGTTAATTTTGAAATTATTTCATAATTTTCAAGATTACAAAAACTAGAGAGCCAACACACATAATAATAATAATAGTAATAATACTAATAGCAACGACAGCAGCACCTAGTTTTGAAGTTAGAAATTGACTAATTTTAAAAATATACTTTCATCCATAATATTAATATAAATATTTTGACTTTTTAAGTATCCTATAGGCATTAGAATTTAAAAGTCATATTTTTGGAAACAAACCTTCAACACAAATTTTGTTTTACTAATTAAACTATTTGGAATTGAAAAAACTAATAACAAATTATGAAACCACCCTCACACTTTACACTGAATCTCACTTTGGACCTAATATTTTCAATTATGATAGTCAACCTCCAATAATTTTGATCAAGTAGCAATGTTGCACTTCCACCTATAACCATTTATAAATCAGCTGTTGAACCATCATGCAATCCTTATATAATGTGTATTATGTTTATTAATCACTCTTATATTTTACATTAATTATTTTTATACTTAACCCTAAGCTCCACTTTGGTTCATATACTTTCAATTGTGACAATCAATTTTTCGCATTTTTTACCAAGTAACGATGTAATCCTTCCATCATTGATTATTTACAACTCAGTTATTAAACCATCGCATGAACCTCACATATTGCTCATTATAGTCATTATACTCCATAAAGAAACCTCAAAGCTACTATAGCTTAATTTTTTTGTCCCAAATTATTGTCTTCGTTGTCATATTTGACATTGGAATGCCTTCTCCACGCCTCATAATAGCTAGGGCTATTTTTCCATCTAATCAATTCAATCTTGTCATTGACTTACTTGGTTCATCTCAGCATTTTCGACACTATCATCAATCTCGAAGTGATAACAATGGTGATGGCTTGAACATGCAATATATATCTATTCTATAATATCAAAACAATGTATTTTCTCTCCCATATTCTTCTTCACTCCAATTGTAGGTCGTCGCATGCCTCTTTGATCTCTATTCTACTTTTCTTTTTTTTATAGAATTTTGAATTATTTTTTTATTTCCTTTATTTTCTCATTCACAAAACTTTTACTTCTTTGTCTCACATCGATAAAACACTACAACTTCACTTTTTCTTAAAGTTGTAGCACATAAATTTAATGAATGTAAAAGAACTCATGGGTTCTAAAAAGTGATCCACTTTACAAATTTTATATAATTGAAT
>QLOD02000029.1:16235161-16245364 GCA_003260245.2 Sideroxylon spinosum | reverse complement strand
TAGTTACCCTAAAGACACATTTAAGGGGATTCATCCTCAACTGTTATTGGCGGCATCTTTTGAACACCCTTTGCAAATCCTCCAAGTGTCAAATTCTTTCCTTGGTTTTAACCACTGAGTTGCTGATGTAGAACTCTGGGCACTTGTGGAACATGTTACGAAAGAGAGCCAAGGACGAAATACTTTTAGTATATCTGACGATTGTACGATAAGAAAACAAAAAACAACGCTAACATTTTATTTGAGATTTTCTTTCATCAGAATCAAAAAATTTCTTCTGGTGCTATGGTTGCCGAAGAGAAATAGAACTAGCAATTTGTTTTCCAGCATTATGATTGTTGGAGATGAATGTTATGTAGAGAGTAGGGAGAATAGTGAAGCATAGAAGACAAAAATGATGAAATGGCGTGAAGAGAGAATGTGAACATATAATGATTGATGGTATTGAAGAAAGAAATCTCGAGGTGGAGAGAGATTTACATTTTTAAATTTGTATTAAAAGACATTAATTTTTTGTGATTTAGTAATTTTAGCGAGCTGGGATTTTTCATTTACCAAAGGGCCATATTATGGGGAGGTGAGACTTTTCATTTATGAAGGGGGACGACTATTAATGTAGTACTTATTGTTTATTAAATATGACACATATTTATATAAGTAAAATATCATAATTAGGGGGAGGGGTATGGCCCCTAGCTTTGTCTCTAAAGAGAGCTATCATAGCCCATTGATAGGTTGACTTCGCATTTTTTGTTTGAAAGGCATGACAATTTAGAAGAAGTTACCTATTGGAGTTCTAAAGGTTGTCTCAGGGCATCTTTTGGGACTATTTTGATTTGGTTATACCCGCTATCTATCCATGAAAGAGAAAATATATGTTGCCTGGCTATTGAATAGATCTGGGTGCCTGTACTTTGTAAGAGGTGTAGGCTGGGCAATGTATATCCGTTAGGATAAGGCAACCTAGAAATTGCTAGTGGGTAGGGAGGTTTGATATCCAAATCTAATGTTGGAGGGGTGTAACTTTCTTGTTGGACCAAATCTTGAACATGGAGTTTCGTCTGTTCCATAGTGATTTGGTTCAGGGCTTTTGGTGTTAGTAGTAGGAGTATGGTTGGTTTATGAGAGACTGATTGTACGTGTAAATGGGGTTGGATGCTTCATTTGGGGAAGAAGGAATGAAGCCAGTAAGGCTAGTTTGGTTAGAAGGTGTTATGGATTGGATTTGTAAAAAAGGAAGGGTTGGCTTGATGTATGCCGGCATGGAAGGTGGAGTTAATGCCAGGAGGACCTAGAGAATCTTGGTTATGGAGAATGCATTATTCTCAAAGTAGGATGTTGATGACGACGAGATTGGGGTTGATGGGAAGTTGATATGGAACTACGTCGGAGAATCACAAAGGCCTCCATCATAGCCTCCTGAATGTGTTGTTTGATCATTTGAGATTGTTGGAATGCCAACATCTGCTTTGTGAGAAGAGAATACAAACCTAGTCTTTCATGGCTATAATGATTGTTCTCTCTATCGTTTCTCCCCCATCTTGGGATGTTTCGTTGTCCTTGTTCTAGCATGTGTCTCTAGGAAAGAGCTCTTTTAGGTTTGAAGTTATTCGAAAATGTTTAACCCTCTTTCTCGGCGGAGTATTTTGTGGATTATTAGATCTAAAATGGATGATTTGACCATCCGGGAGCAATGTTAAGCATTGTTTATGAAGGAATCATTGGAGGTTGGTAGGGCGAAAATAAAGATAGTCTGAAGTGAGATAAATTGTAGAGAGGTTGTAGTTCTGGCAATTGGTGGTAATGATGATTATCTCATTGGGGAAGAGATTTGTGTACATATATACGCTATAGGAGTTATCCTTTAGGATAGTGGTCAAGGGAACGTATTTGCCTAGTAGGGATTTAACTTGTAGTTGCCCCCCTCCGACCCAAAAAAAAAATATTAACTCATTGGGGAGGCGATTTGTATATATATATGCTATAGGAGTTGTCCCTTAAGGTAGGAGTCAAGGCAATTTATTTGCCTAGTAGGGATTTAACTTGCAGTTGCATCCTCCCCCACTCCCCTGGGCGGAGAAAAAAAAAAAAAACCTCAAAAAGAAAAATGGTAAGTACACTTCCTAATGAGCTCTTTCTAGAGTGATCGAGGGAGCCTTGATGAATGTTTTGATCCTAGCCACCAAACCACTGGTCCCCTAGTGTTTTTGCTAAGTGAATGAGTAGAAGTCCCCCAGTCGAGGAAATCCTTGTACTTTGCTCTAGGCCCAGGCGAAATCTTGTGATACTCCTAAGAAGGGTTGGTTGTCGAGAGCCCTTGGAACTCATCGCGAGAATCTTCCCTAGACGGTGGCTTATCCTATGATTGTATGGCATGGGAGATCTTTCCTGGTGTTAGCATGGCTTGGGTCTTGCTAACATGGCCTAAATATGCACCCAAAAAAAAGAAAAAAAAAAAAAAAGAGAAAAATTCATTAAAAATCAATTTTAAATCAATTTTAGAAAATAGGGTTCTTCTATGTGCTTGGCCAAGCAAATGTGTTAGGGTTGGCACTGCGACCTGGCCCAATTGACACCTCTAGCAGGAAGCATGTCTCTCCTTACTTTTAGTCACTTAAATCGCTTCAAATTTGTTGAATTTCTTGTTTGTTAAACTATTCACAAAAAATTTTCATTTAGAAAATAGGGTTCTTCTATGTGCTTGGCCAAGCCAATGTGTTAAATGGGTTGGCACCGTGACCTGGCCCAATTGACACCTCTAGCAGGAAGCGTGTTGCTCCTTACTTTCATTCACTTAAATTGCTTCAAATTTGTTGAATTTCTTGTTTGTTTAGCTGTTCACAAAAATTTTTCATTACATGGTTCTAGTTGATGACTATAACCTTAGCCCTACCCTTATTAATATTTTCAGTAAGTCCTATCTCATCTTCTTATTGTGCTTATATTTAAATTTAAAAAAAAAAAAAAGCAAAGGGCCTAATTCTCTAAATTCCCCATTCTAGTTCAATCCTAGGAAATATAAAACCTGGGAACGGGAATGTGGTATCCTTCATACCCTAGATATCGTATGGTAGTTTTGTATTGGCTTTTGGTTTAGTAACTTAATCATTTGGTTTCACATTTTAAGAACATGTGACATCTTTTTATACTTTTGATTTGAGGTTTGCTAGAAAGCATGGGCATTTCAAAATGGGTGCCAAATTTGTGTTCGACACGTCTCAAACACGCACTTCTCAGACACTCAGAGATACATGTTGGACACGTCACATGGTGTATTCTATTATTTTATAATTTTTTTAAATGTATTGTCAAGAGAAATCTAGATTCGAGTAGTTGAAACTTCTAAAATCAAACCAAACTAAGCCTTTTCCCACTAAGTGAGGTCAGCTATATAGATTTGACGACGCCAATCAAATCTATTGAGGGCCATGTCCTCCGTTAGATCCATAGAGACAAGGTCATGTCTAATAGTTTCTTTCCAACTTCTCTTAGGTCTCCCTCTTCCTTTCTTGTTCCTAGCAATCTCCATGCTTTCACACCTTTTAACTGGTATCTCCATTGGACGTCTTCTAAGATGGCCGAACCATTTTAAGCGATTTTCTCTCATTTTATCTTCAATTGGTGCTATTCATACTTTGCTCCTAATCTCCTTGTTCCTAATCCTATCTCTCCTTGTGATTCCACACATCCATCTTAGCATTCTCATCTCCGCAACTGCCATCTTCTGAATATGATGATGCTTTATTACCCAACACTCTGATCCATACAATAACGCTGGTCTTACCGCTACTTTATAATACCTGCCTTTCACCTTAAGGGGGATTTTTCGATCACACAAAACCCCCGAAGCACTCCTCCATTTGGTCCACCCGGCCTGAATCCTATGCCGTATATCATTACCAATCTCTCCATCGCGTTGCACCATAGATCCAAGGTACCTAAAGTTTTCTTTCTCTACAATCTTTTGTGTGCCCAAACTTATTTCTATGTCCCCAGTAGTCCTACTTTGGCTAAACTTACATTTCGTATATTCCGTTTTACATCAACTTAGCCTAAACCCTTTTGTTTCTAACGTTTCCCGTCACAATTCTAACTTAGCATTCACTCATTCTCTCGTCTCATCTAGTAAGATAATGTCATCCGCAAATAGCATACGCCACGGCACCTCATCCTGAATATGTCTTGTAATCTCATCCATAACTAGGGCAAACAAGTATGGGCTTAACGCTGAGCCTTGGTGTAGACCAATCGTGATAGGAAATTCCTTAGTCTCTTCGCCAGTCGTCCGTATAGATGTAATGGCTCTATCATACATGTCTTTTATTGCCTCAATATATGCGACACACACTCCCTTTTTTTCCAATACTTTCCATAGAATCTCCTTAGAAACCCGGTCATATGCTTTCTCCAAATCAATGAACACCATGTGTAAATCTTTTTGACATTCTCTATACTGTTCCGTTAACCTCTTCAGGAGAAAGATCGCCTCAATGGTTGATCTCCCAGGCATGAAACCAAATTGATTCTCTGAAACATTTGTTGTCCTTCTTAGTAACTCTCTCCTATAATTTCATTGTATGGCTCATTAATTTAATCCCACGGTAGTTCGCATAGTTCTGAATATCTCATTTGTTCTTGTATATGGGTATAAGGATACTTTTCCTCAATGTATCAGGCATCTTCTTGTTTTTTAGCATTACATTAAAAAGTTTTGTCAACCAACTTATGCCATCCTCCCCCAAGCACCTCCAAACCTCAATAGAGATACCATATGGCCCAATCCCTTTCCCATTCTTCATATTTTTCAATGCTTTTTTTACTTCCTCCCAACTAATTCTCATATAGAACATATGATTCGCTTCTTCCCTAGAAGTGGCAAGCGACCCCAATTGTATGTCACTACAACTGCTGTCGTTAAATAACTTGTAGAATTAGCTTTTCTGACGCTCCTTTATATTCTCTTCCCTTACTAATACCTTTTCATTCTCATCCTTAATGCATTTAACTTGGTTTAAGTCTTTGGTCTGCTTATCTCTGTCTTTAGCAAGCTTGAATATTTCTCTTTCGCGTTCCTTAGTGTCGAGTCGCTTATATAACTCTTCATATGCCTTTGCCTTAGCCTCACTAACTATCTTTTTGGTTTCTCTTTTTGCTTCTTATACCTCTCCAAGTTCGCTTCATTCCGATCTTTTTGCCAAGATTTAAAACACTCTCTTTTAACTTTATCTTATCTTGGATAGCCTCGCTTCACCACCATGCCTCTTTCTGCGCCGGAGCACCCCATTTGGATTCTCCTAAGACTTCTTTCCCTACCCTCCTAATACACTCTGCTACCTTATCCCACATACCGTTTGTACTCTCGTTTACTCTCCAAACGTCTTCCTCTCGTGCTAATTGCTTATCACCGTTCAACTTCCACCATTTAGTCCTTGAGCATCTATTCAACTTCTTTTTTCTAGTCCACTTTTGGATCTGTACATCTATGATCAACAACATATGTTGGAAAGTCAAGCTCTCTCTTGGTATAATCTTGCAATCTTTACATGTTAACCGGTCTCTTTTCCTAGTTAAAAAGAAGTCAATTTGTGTCCTTGAGGGGCCACTCTTATAAGTTACCAAATGTTCATCTCTTTTCTTAAAAAAGGTATTCATCATCATCAGATCATAAGTCACTGCAAACTTCAAAATATCATTCCCTTCTTCATTTCTATTACCATATCCATGTCCCCCATGTACTCCTATGTATCCATCTACGTCACGTCCTACATGACCGTTCAAATCTCCTCCTATGAAAACCATCTCTCCTTGGGGGAACTCTAGTAGCACTCCTTTCAAGTCTTCCCAAAACTTCTCCTTATGTTTATCTCCTAAGCTCACCTGGGTGGCATAAGCACTAATTACGTTCACTATGTCTTCTCCTAACACTAACTTAATCGCAATAATCCTATCTCCAGAGTGTTTTGCAGGATGTGTTTGTCCTTTTATTTTTTATTTTTCAAAAAGATGTTGATGCTAATAGTTGAGAACAAATAATTGAGTGTTAGAAATCTGCCTTTCCCTCGTTTAATATTTATAATCTCAGTGTACGTTACAAAAAGGAAACTGGCATCAGCCAGTATATGCAAATAACCAAAAATAACCAAAACACAATTAATTATTTCCTAAATATTCTAACACTCCTCCTCAAGCTGGAGCATAAAGATCAAACATGCCCAGCTTGGTAGACATTTTCTAAAATAGAGAACTAGCTAAAGGTTTGTTGAGGATATCACCCAATTGAGAGTCCGATCGTACCAATGGAGTAATTATATCCCACCAAACTAGGAGATCTCGAATGAAGTGACAGTCAACCTCTATATGCTTGGTGCGTTCATGAAAAACAGGATTGTTGGCAATGAAGATTGCAGCCTGATTATCACAGAACATAGACATCGGAGCTGCAATGTCAATACCAAAATCTCGAAGAAGAGAACGAACCCAAAGCATTTTAGACGCAGTATGAGTCATGACACGATACTCAGTCTCAGCACTAGATCGGGCCACTGCAGTCTGCTTCTTACTACGCCAAGTGACAAGATTACCACCAACGAAAGTACAGTATCCAGAAGTAGACCTCCGATCTGAACGACTACCAGCCCAATCTGCATCACTGTATCCAATTACATCTATCGTGGTGGAAGCTTGATAGAGTAAACCTTTACCAGGAGAGTTCTTCAAATATCTCAGAATACGACACACAGCTTCAAAATGAGGTTTTCGTGGTGCATGCATGAATTGACTTATCACACTAACTGCATATGTAATATCAGGACGAGTTACAGTTATATAAATCAGCTTACCAACAAGGCGTCGATAGCGGCTAACATCAGGGAACGTATCACCACTTTCATTATCCAAACAAACAGAAGAATCTATCGGAGTATCAAAGTGACGAGGACCTAAAAGTCTAGTCTCAGAGAGTAAATCCAAACCATATTTCAATTGAGATAAAGATATACCTTGGGAAGAACGGGCAACCTCAATCCCAAGAAAATAACGTAAAACCCCGAAATCCTTTGTATGAAACTGTCTTCCAAGATAGCCTTTTAATTCTGAAATGCCCTTAGCGTCATCACCAGAAATGATGATATCATCCACATAGACAATTAACATCATAGTGCCAGATGGTGGTTGATGAACAAAGACTGAGTGATCAGAGGTGGATTGTTTGAAACCATACTCCAGAAGAGCAGAGCTAAACCGATCAAACCAGGGCTCGTGGAGATTGTTTAAGCCCATACAAGGCTTTGCGTAAGCGGCAAACAAGATGCTCATTCCTTGTAGCAGTATATCCTAGTGGTTGGTCCATATATACCTCCTCCTGTAATTCACCATGCAAAAAAGCATTCTTAATATCCAACTGGAACAAGGGCACACTGCTACTGCAAGAAGAATGCGGACTGAATTAAGACGAGCCACTGGTAAGAAAGTCTCAAGATAGTCCACACCATAAGTTTGAGTATAACCTTTGGCAACCAAGCGGGTTTTGAGACGCTCAACCGAATCATCAGGGTGGTACTTTATTGTGTAAACCCAACGACAACCAACAGTCTTCTTTCTTGGGAGAAGTTGGGTAAGTTCCCATGTCTAGTTATGATATAGTGCCTGGATCTCCTCATCCATTGCTTTCTTCCAGCCCGGTAGTAATAGTGCCTGATTATAAGATGTAGGAATAGAAATAGAGGAAAAGCCACAAACAAAGGACTGGAATCGAGGTGACATACGATAATAAGAAACAAAGTTAGCAATGGGATGTTGAGTGCATGTACGTTTACCTCGTCTGTGGCCAATAGGAAGATCAAGATCATCGATAGCAAAAGGCTCAGGCTTATCCTGACTAGTAATAGAAGTGTCAAGTACAAGTGGTGCGGGATCCATAGGTGCAGTGATGACTGGAGTAAGACGAGCGCGACGTTGATAGACCTGTAATGGCACATTAGGAATAGGAAGAATGGGATCAATAGATGTAGATGACTCCCCCTCTCGGGAGGAAGGAGACAACTCCTTCTCACGAGATGACAACTCCCCCTGAACCCGAAAGTAGGGTGTAGACTCAAAAAATGTAACATCAGCACTAACAAAGAATTGACGAGAGGGAGGATAATAACAGCGGTAGCCTTTTTGAGTATGAGAATAACCCAAGAAAATACATCGACGAGCTCGATGTGATAATTTGTCTAGATCGGGATCAAGATTATGAACAAAGGCAGTGCAACTAAATGTACGAGGAGGGAGAGAAAAAGGATTAGACGAAGGATAAAGAAGAGACAAAGAAGACCGATTATCAAGAGTCACAGAAGGAGCACGATTAATAAGATGACAAGCAGTTAAGACAGCATCACCCCAATACAATTTAGGGACATTCATATGGATCTGTAAGGTGCGGGCGACATCCAACAAATGGTGATGTTTGCGTTCAGCAATGCCATTCTGCTTAGAGGTATGAACATGAGGTTTGATGGATTATACCCCTATCAACACGAAATTTTTCCATCACAGACTTGGTATATTCTAAAGCATTATCAGATCGTAAAATTTTGATTCTTTTGTCAAACTAAGTAATAATTTCATTATAAAAGCGTAAGACAATACTGGGTAATTCAGAACGATTTTTCATTAAAAATAACCATGTCATACGCGAGAAATCATCCACAAATATAACAAAATACCAATATCCATTAATAGTAGAAATCCTAGAAGGACCCCAAATGTCCGTATGGACGACAGAAAAATGTTCAGACTCACGACCATTACTACTACTAGAAAAAGAACTACGGTGATGCTTCCCCAGTTGACAAGCTTCACACTCGAGACTCGAGACAGAACTCAGACCAGGAACAGCAAGCTTGAGGCGAGACAAAGATGGATGGCCCAACCGGCAATGCCATTGGAGATGAGAATGTGACACATGGAAAACTGAATGAGATGAAGAGAAACTTGCAAGATCAAGGTAATAGAGACCGACTCGCTCACATCCCGAACCAATCATCCTCTGTGTCCTGAGATCCTGAAAAGTACAAGAGGATGGAGAAAAGGTTATGGAGCAGTTTAAGAGTCTTATTAACTGACTAACAGATAATAAATTGAAAAGAAAATTAGGCACATAAAGAATCGAAGGCAATGATAATGATGTTGAGGGTTTGAGGTGTCCTTTGCCAGCTATAGATCGGGAGGATCCATCAGCTAATGTAAGACGATGAGTGGTGGTAGTCAAATCAGAAAATAAGGAAGGATTACCTGATACATGAGCACTAGCACCAGAGTCAAGAATCCACTGTGGAGCAGGTGAGGAAGAAAAACAAGCACTATTACTTGAATAGACCAAAGTAGCTGTGGAATTGGAAGAGCGAGAGATACGAAGAGTCTGCACAATAGCATCTAACTCAGTTGAGGAGAAAGGACCCTGTGAAACTGCACCAGGGTAAACAGGATCACTCGAACCAGAAGTGGTAGAACCAGAAACTACTCCAGAGGTAGTAGAATCAGTGGTAACATGGTGAGCTTGATCAGGACGGCCATAGTTCTTCCAATTGTATGGTTCTGTGTGATTAGTAGCACCACAATGATCACACTTTTTGTTGCCGCGTCCAGAGCCACGACTGCCACCACGAGAACCATGAAAACCACCTCGAGAACCTCCATGATTACCAGAACCAGTTACCAATGCAGTAGAATCTGATCCACTGGAAGTAGAAGATGTCGAACAATGATGGTGACCCAAAGAAGAATGCTGTAATCTAGAATAAGCACTGGCCAAAGGAGGAATAGTTTCACTAGCTAAAACTTGATCTCGGTAACTACGAAGATTATCATTCAGCCCAGCCAGCAGAAGAACGGTCATAAGCTCATCCCATTGTCGTGTCATCTCTGCCTTAATCTCAGGAAAGGGACGAAGCTGTAAAAGGCGTTCACCAAGAGCTTTAAGAGTGCTATAATAATCCGAGAGTGATCTCTCTCCCTGTCGGAAAGAAAAGAGTTGCTCATAGGCCTAAAAAATCCCTAAAATATTGCTATGCTGAGAAAAGGAGTCTGCTAAAGAATCCCAGATTACTTTAGACGTGTTGCACAAAGACACGGTCCGAAAAACTGAAGGCTCAAGGTTATGCCATAGCCAACTCATAACATTAGCATCAGCAGCACGCCATTGTGAGTACATGGGAGATT
>QLOD02000029.1:16160663-16175178 GCA_003260245.2 Sideroxylon spinosum | reverse complement strand
TTTTTCTGCAAGATTTGACTGAGAGATTTTGTCAGATTCAAGAATTGAAATTTTACCTGCAAGATTCTCGTTCTCAGCCTTCAATCCATCTCCTTCACTCCTCAGCTTGTTATTTCATTTATGTTGAGCAAGTCGTTGTTTCTTAAGTTCACAACATTCAACAATTAAGCTGTTGTAGGCCTTCTGTAGATTACCCTCAAATTCATCTGTTGAATCGTCTTCATTATTTGAAATCTCGGTGTCGCTCAAAGATGAAGAAGGTTTTCCTATAGAAGAAGTGTGAGAAGCTAAAAAAGCAATAAAATTACCTTCTACTTTTGAACTAGAACCTCCTTCATGTGGTGGATCCATGGATTCGGATAAGGAACTCGATAAATTAGAGTGACTTGCTTTGATACCAATTGAAAAATACCGAACCAAGCAAACACCCACAGAATTATTAACTTAAAGCTAGGAATAACGAGGAAACCCTTTCTCAGATAGAAAAATCTCTTATTAACAAATCCTACTATCAACGGGTTCCCTTATGTTGGTCTTGGCTAGGTTTTATGGATTGCTAGCATAGCATTTTGGCACTTCAGTCGACTTTGTCTTTTGTTTTGTTTTTAAGCAGAAAATTGGTTAAATAATTGGTCATTTGTTGCTCAGAAAAAGCAAAATAAGAAAATATAGTTAAGGAAAACGCAATCTCAAATTGCCTTTTCATAAATGATAAAAACATAATGTAAGATTGCGTATTTAAATTACTTGCCTAGAAATGCAATCTCATTTTATGTATGAGAGCTGCCCCCAGCACCCGCACCCCCGTCCGGGCAAACCGGCTCCCTCTCAAATTACCATAATACTCCTCATTCTTTAAATAAATTACTTTTTTGATTTAATTGTTTTATTTCTTTATTTTATTTTTTGCTTTAATTGTTTTATTCTTTTATTTTACTTTTTAATTTAATTCTTTTATTTTTTTATCTCATTTATTTTTTCTTTGTATTTATATTTTTTTCTTTTACTTATTTAATAGTTTTTGTATATTTATTCTCTTTTATTTATTTAATAAATCTTATATATTTTTTATTTGTTGTTATTTATTTTGTGTTTATTTATTTATTTAATTTTCTTTTGATTCTTTATTAATTTATTTAATACTACTTATGAATAATAGAAAAGGTTCTCTTTTATGTTAGTAATAATTTTTCATTTGTGCCTAAAACGATTATATATAGATGGATCATGTTTGGGAGTGGTTGGTTTATCTTCAACGATAGTACCAGATACCTTTTGTTGTTGCTGCCTTTTGTTGTCTTTTTCAGAGGTACTATTTTTGACTTCAGGTTTTTAAGAATGTAAGAAATTAGCAATTTTTCATCACTCATTCCAGCTGTTTTTGTGGTTGCTTTAAGTCTTTTTTTCTTTTGAACCTTAGATGAAATCTTCTGTTTGGGTCTTTTCATTATCATCATATTTTTTTTGTTCTTGGCAACATGATGTCTCTGCATCTTTGGTACATTCTGCTTTTGCTGATTCTTCTCCATGGTAACTGTCTTCATGATTTATTACTTAAGATTTTTTTTCATGAATTTCAGAATTCATTAGTATATTAACGAATATATCGTTCGATCTAATATGATTTATTTAATTAGAAACAGTACCTAATTTTGATTCAACTTCTTGAGTTTTATTTTTTTCAAATGCATTGGACAACGGCCTTAGATCCCACACCCTACGTCTAGGTATTCTACTCTTTTGTGCTCGTTAGACAAGGGTGGTGTGCTTACAGATTCAGTATTGCATCATTTGTTATTGTTCAGTAGTTGAATGAAGTTGATATGATAGTACCAAAATATAATATAGAATATGATATGAAAAGATTATCGATAACATCATAACACAGCCTGCAACACTTTTGTCTCTGGATGCTGAGCATAAATTATTTTCCAAGAATTCCATGATATGTGCCCTCCAGTTGTATTGATGCGTTTGATCCAAATTTTCAACCAATGTGTTATATGAGCATGACAATGAATGTCCTTTATTAGGGACAAACAAGGTTGCGAAACAGAACAATGTTAAAAGTCTTGCGACATCTTGTCTTCCAATATTTGTTTGATCTTTAGCAGCCTGTGGTAAGCCTAAAAAATGTTCTGTTTTTTTAATTCGTTGTAACCCATAGAATCTTTTTGAGACAAATTAAATGTTTGGTCTTGCCTTTTTTTTTTTTTGCAATGTCTACCAATTGTTCACCATCTTCTATACCAAGCATCATTCATACCTCATCCTCTCTGATACGAATTTTTGTCCCACCTAAGTTGAAAGATTGGAACGTGCATCAAATGTTTTGATGATTGTCTCAACATCAAAATCATTTTTCCTTAAATATTTTTTGTACACACGTGAGCTTAAAACACTGAAAACGAGCTTCCACAATGGAGTTTGTCGAATATAGACATAGCGAGCTTTCGTTATGTTGATGGTTCAACTTCATTAATAACTGAGATTAGATTGAAACGGCACTATATGTTCACCATGTCTACTTTGTGTGATTGCAATACCTATAATTAAATAATATTTGTTTTCTAATCTTAGTTTTTAATAATACCAGTTATATGAAGTAACTTCTAGATGCATGCTAAAGGATTACATTTTGTATAAACGAAATATCATATCATGACATTATCACATATCCAAACTATTGACAGTACCACATATATGGTTGATAGTACTAGATTGATAAACCAAGCACAAAAGTAGACATTTTTATAAATCTAATCGAAAAGTATATATGGTTGACAGTATCAGATTGATAAACTAAACACAAAAGCAGATATGGTTGATAGTACAACATATATAAAAACTTACAGTATCACATACAGAATACTGAAAGCACCACGTATAAATATTCAAAGTAGTACGTATAAGTCACTAATAGTACCATATATGTTTAACTGATAGTACCACATACAAATTACTTATAGTACCTTGTTAAGTTTCACATTATCAGGTTGATGAATCAAACGCAAGAACAACGACATGTTGATAAACTAAACACAATACCAAATATATATATGGTTGATAATACCAAATTAATAATGCCAATGGAAAAAATCCTACAGATGAACATTTAAAAATATGAACAAGTAAATATATAGTACTGCATTAAAACATGTTTTTAACAAAACAGTATCATATATATCAAATCTTTACAGCATAGCCTTAATAAAACATCAATGAAAAATCCAAAATGCAAAACACAAACTTAATAAAACGTCAATAAAAAAATACATAAAATCATAATACAAAAAAAAAATAAATAAATAAAGAACAAGCTAATTAACCATATAACAGTACCATAAATTTGGGAACACTATCATACCATTTTGTGCATCATTTCTAGTAGTTGCCATCAAAACACCCTTAAAACGTAACTTCAAGAAAGTATCATCAATAAAAATGATTGGCCTACAATATTTGTATCCAAATATATTAGCCACAAACTATACAAACAAACATCTAAATCGACTTAGACCCTCAGCCACATCCAACACAATATAACTGCCTGGGTTAAGATCCATTACAGCCTTGACATATCATCTTAACTGATTAAATAAATCATCGTAGTCATTATAAATCATCGTTTTAGCATTCTCTACAGTACTCCAAACCTTATGATAGCTAATTGCATACCATAGTTGTTCTTAAAAAATATAATAGCATCGATCGGCAACATTAAATGTTTTAATGCTAGCTGATCAATAATTAACTTACCCAAAATTTTCCTACTCATCCTCTTAGACCTATCCCTAATAATTGTCGGACCATAACTATAAACGTTGTTAATTGAAAACACTAAACAGTACCACATCTGAGCTTTGACAGAAGCAGTTATGGTTGACAGTATTACATATATAAATACTTATAGTACCACATACAAAATAGTGAAAGCTCCATATATAAATTTTCAAAGAAACTAAATACAAAAAAATAGTACTACAAAATCTCGTATTTGAAAGCTAAACGAAAACACTAAACAGTACCAAAAAATCAGAAAAAATAAATATACAAAACTCTGATTGCGGTTTTATCGAACAAATTACACAGTACCACAAAATCTCGCATTTTAAAGATAAATGAAAATACTAAATAGTACTACAAAATCATAGAAAATAAAGATATAAAACCGCAATCTAGTTTTCATCGAAAACCTTAAACATTATCGGTGATAAAAAAAAACTACTACCTGTTTTGTTGTGAAGGACTCTGGATTTATTCGCTAGGGCAAAAAATTAGTTAAAATTGTGTTATTTGTTTGATCAAAACTGAGGAATAATGATCGATTGAGGCTTTTTTATGAGTAGTTTTGATTATGTTCTCAAAATCAATTTTCTTTATTTAGAAGATGGAAAGTCGTGGAAGTTATGTGATATTCATTATTTTCGGATTAAATTGGTAATTTTGAAATGTATTGAAAAATGCACAATGTTCTTTTTTTTTTTTTTTTTGGTTGCAAGTGTGATTTATTCACAAACAAGTTTTTTTAGTGTGACTAAAATTCTTATAAGTCTATGAATAGTGATCGGTATCCAAATTTCCAATTTTGGAACTACCACAAGTGAATGCAAAAAAGAAGTCTGAGATAGGGCCCATTATATTGGAACAAAAGAGACTTATGTTGCAGAGGTCCATATAAATTAGCCCAATCACTATTGGGCTGAGTTTAGGACCCTAACGTTCTTTTCTATTTGGAAGGATGGAAAAGTTAAAGCAATTAAGAAAAATGAAAGAGGTTAAATTTTGCTTTCTCTATTGAATTGCAAATTTTTCTTTTTCTGAACGTTATTTAATTATTTAGATTATTTTAATTTAATTATATTATTTATCAAAAATAATTTTAGTTTAATAAAATATTTTAATAAAATGATTAATTTTAATGTGATGCTGCGAAAATGGACAAAATGTTAAATATTTATAACAGAAAGAGAAATTAAATTTTTTTAATTTATGTTCTCTTGTTTAAGATTTCATAAGTTTAATAAATATGTTTTTAGTACTAGTTTTCAAAAATTTATAAACATAAATAGAAAAATAGTAAATATAAGGTACCGTTTTGATAACGTTGTCATTTTTTTTTGTTTATATTTTTTTATTTATTGTTTTTCTTAAATGAAAACTAAAGCCTTGTTTAGAAATATAATTTTATTTATAGTAATTAATTTTATTTTAATAAAAAATTTAAATTTATTAAATTTTAAAATATTAATTAAATTCAATAAAAATATATTTCATATTAATTGAATTAATTAATTAAATTATTTAATTAAACTAAATTATCTTAATTATATTATTTATTAAAATAATATTATTCAATGTAATAAAATAAACGATATTTCATATTAATTAATTTAATTTATTATTTTAATTATATTATTTAAAAGTAGTTTTAGTTTGATAAAATATTTGAATAAAATAATTTATTTTAATACAATACAACAAAAGTAGACAAAATGTTTATAACCAAAAAAAAGAAAAAAAATGAGAGTGAAAATTTTTTATTTATATTTTCATTTTTTTAAGAAATAAAAAATAAAAAAAGTTTTACAAGCGCATTTTTGTCATAATTTTTACAAATTTATAAACATAAATGAATAATAATAAAAATAACATTATCAAATAACCTTATCCTCCATCATTTAATTCGCTCTTAATGTAACCTCAAGGTATCCTCATAGTAATCGAACATTTCATTTGATTTTTTTTAAAAATAGATATTACAATCTTACAACAAAAAAGATACCATAATATATTTAAAACTCTTTTAATATTCAATGATGCCCCTAATCTTCGAGGACACACATTTTAATGAAATTAAAGTATAGTTAGGAAGGAAAAAAGTTAATTTTTTTTTTATAGTTACTTACTAAAAAGTTAATTTTTTTTTGTTTGGACAGGGGAAAAAAGCTAACTTTTTAACTTTTTTTTTTTAATTTGATATTTTTACCCTTGAAGTTTTAAAGGAAGATTAAAATATGAGAGGGTGTCTTTGATAATTTTAGAAAAAAACTAAAACGCTAAATAGCTGGTAACCAAGCTACTAGCTTCTATATGCCAAACGGAGCCTAAAATTTAAAACCGAAAAAAGGAAATGAAATTTATCACTTTGTTTAGAACAAAGGATTTGATAGGATTGATTTCATTTGATGGGAATTACCTTTAAATTTCATGTTTGGAATAAAAATGATACTTAATGAATTAGATTTCAATTCATTTGAATTCTAAAATTTTAAAATTTCTATACAATTTTAAATCACACCTAAATTGATGAAATTTGATTAAAATATATTTATGTTTTTTGGCAATTGGACAAATTTACTTTTACTTTTCTTTTTGGATTTTTTTCACATATAAAAAATATATTAAATATGATAAGGTCAAATTTGATAATTTTTCAAATCAATTTAATTCTGTTTCAGTTCCAAATATAAAATTTTAATTCACTTTTGAATTTAAATATATGTTCTATATATGAAATTTATTTATTAAATCAAATCAAATTCTTATTTTAAAATAAAATCAAAATATAAAATTTTATTTATTAAATTAAATTAAATTCTTATTTTAAGATGAAATCAATTTTATTAGCAGGATGTTCCAAAACAAAGTGTGCATACTCGGCCGGCTTGAACCGTTCCATTGAAGGCAGCAAAGGTCAAAAAAAGGAGGTCGAACGAACCCTCCTCCATCCATCGGAAATGCTACGCTAACTCTGTGGGTGTCTCGCAGTAAAAGAAGAGAGGCGGCCGCTGATTACGTTTCCAAATCTGCGTTTTCACTTTTCCAAATCTGCGTTTTCACTTTCTCTCTCTTTCTATCTCTCTGAGTCTGTGAAGCAGCTTGAGGAAGAGGAAGGGCGACGGCGATGGAGATCAAACTGTCTTTCTCAGCCGATAGTCCGCCTCTGGCAGTCATTGCAGCCGCAAAAGTCGCCGGAATTCCCCTTTCTACAAATTCAACTCTCCCTGCTGGCTCTCCGCCCGCTTTGCTCTTCTCCACCGGGTATGCACTCGTTATCTCTTCAACTCGGATCCATTAGCTTCTACTGAATCGGTTCAATTCTTTCGGTGATGAATGGCGATACCATTTGTTTCTCCTCTTTTTATTCACATGTTATTCTGCCTAAGCGTAATTTCTTTAGAGCGAGAGAGGTAAAATTGCTAGTTTTCCTTACTCCGTTAGAATCCGCTTTAGTTATTGGAAATGGTGCGGCTTTGGATTGAGAAAAATTTTGATTGGGGTGTGGAATTGTTAGGTGTTTATTACTTATGATTATTTGCTTATTACTTATGATTATTTGCATTCCAAAATCACATTTTTGTATTTGAATTAAGATTAGGTTCCATTGTTAGTTGGAAGGAATTAAGAAAGTCAGTATAAAAATTTGATAACTTAGGTGGATTCTTGTAAACACTTCTGTACTGATTTGGATTCTCCATATTCAGAATATTTCCAACCATTAAAGTCGATTATTTTGAATTTTTCACTCTAAAAATGAACAGTTGCAGAATGATGGGGGAAATTTTATAGTAAACATCAATTGGTTGGGGGCATATTGCTATTCGCAATCTTAAGATGACATGACCTTGGATTTGGGATTGTTTGGAACTCTCTTTTGTAGCACAAGTTTTACTTCTGTTTGATGGGTATGTTTGGTGTACGTATGTGGTGTTGATATTTTGATGATTTATTTTTCGTTATACTAATATATATGGTTGTTTATGGTGACTACTTGTGTAAAAACGGACTTTCAATACAAGGGTCTTTTGAAGCTGTTTGCAAATGCATCTTCAAGGCTTGTATGGAGCTTTGGATTTGGGTTTGTTTGGAACTCTGTTTTGTAGCACAAGTTTTACTTCTCTACAATGGGTATGTTTGGTGTACATATGTGATGGTTGATATTTTGCTGATCTACTTTTTGTTATAATATATGGCTGTTTATGGTGACTAGTGTAAGAACGGACTTTCGATACAAGGGTCTTTTGAAGTTGTTCGCAAATGCATGTTCAAGGCTTGTTCGGAACTTTGGATTTGGGTTTCTTTGGAAGTCACTTTTGTAGCACAAGTTTTACTTCTCTATAATGGGTATGTTTGGTGTATATATGTGATGGTTGATATTTTGATGATTTATTTTGTTACAATATATGGTTGTTTATGGTGACTACTTGTGTAAAAAGGGACTTTCAATGTAAGGGTCTTTTGAAGCTGTTTGCAAATGCATGTTCAAGGCTCATTGGGAGCCTTGGATTTGGGTTTGTTTGGAACTCTCTTTTGTAGCACGAGTTTTACTTCTGTGTAATGGGTCTTTTTGGTGTGTATTCGTGATGGTTGATATTTTGATGATTTATTTTTTGTTATAATATATGGTTGTTTATGTTGACTACTTGTGTAAAAACGGACTTTTGATTACAAGGGTCTTTTGAAGCTGTTTGCAAATGCATGTTCAAGGCTAAGTCTTTTTTTGTACAGATGTTTCAAGTTTAACTTCTAATGCTTTGCAGATTGAAATTGCATGGAACAAATGTGCTTCTTCGTTATCTTGGTCGAGCAGGAAGTATTTCCCATTTTTATGAGCGAGATTGCTTTGAATCTGCCCAGGTAATTATGGTGCTTTTCTGAAACTCAAAACCCTGAGGTTCTTTTTGTTCAATACTATTAATCTCTTTTCGCCAACTTTGCTTCTTCACTTTCTCCAGATTGATGAATGGTTGGATTATGCGCCTATTCTTGGATCAGGAGCTGAATTTGAGGGGGCTTGTACTTATATTGATGGATATTTGCTGAAGCGCACCTTTCTAGTTGGTCATAGTTTGTCCATTGCAGACATAACAATCTGGTCGGGTCTTGTAGGTAACCACTTTGGAGCTGTAGCTAGTATATTGACCAACATAACTAGACATGTCCGAGATGACTATAGTAAAGTATATGGATTTTTTTTTTTTTTTTTTGCTTTCCCAGATTCAATTTTCACTTTTGGTAAACCAATTGTAATGTTCATTGTTTACATATTGATGATGGATTGTGTCTGGGATTGTCTTTTCTTTATTTTTATTTTTTGTAAGTAAATTTTAAAATTTATGATAAAAGACGTCAAGGGGATGCTACTGAATAGAACTCAATCTTATGATACGATAAACTCCACATTGACTTTTCTTTATCTTGAATATTTGCATTCGGATGTCAACCATCTGTGTTAGTTTCACTTGTCAGCAGTACCTTTTATCTGTACATCTCTGTTTTCTACACACATTGCCCCTCCCTTTACCTCTCTTAAGCAGGACTCCATGCAGTGACACACTTTTTTATCTCATCTTTTTGAAATATTACATTTAGATTTCCACCGCATCCCCAAAGTATCTTTCCCGTATCCTACTATCCCAGCCATATCCTTGCTGTATTCTATGCAAAATTTAAAATAAAAAATTAGGATATGCTATATGGTGTATCCGATATGTATTTGGCCGTATTTGAGTCGTATCCATATCCCCCGAGTATCTGATACGAGTGTGGTATCTAATTTGAAGTATCCGTACTTCATAGGTGTCCATTAAATGTCAATTTTTTATTTATTTATTTAACTGCCTGTTAAATGATGAAATTTTTGCTTATTGCAGGAACTGGGCAGAGATGGGAAAGTTTGAGGAAGTCAAAGAAATTTCCGAATCTAGTACGGTGGTTCAACTCAATATTGGTGGAATACGATGCTGCTCTGAACGAAGTCATTTCTGCTAATGTTGGGAAACGAGGGTTGGGAAAGCCAATAGCAGCAAAGGAAAGAGGAAAAGAACAGCAGCTAGTTGATAAGCACACCAAGAATGACAAAGCTGATGTTAGTGAAAAGGGAAAGTCAGGCAACCGACCCACTTTTGAAGTAGATCTGCCAGATGCCGAAGTTGGAAATGTGCGCTTGCGATTTGCACCAGAACCCAGTGGATATCTTCATATTGGACACTCAAAAGCAGCATTGTTGAACCAGTATTTTGCTCAAAGGTACCAAGGTCAAATCATTGTGCGATTTGACGATACAAATCCTGCTAAAGAAAGCAATGAATTTGTGGAAAATATACTGAAAGACATAGAAACTTTGGGCATTAAATATGAGACTGTTACATATACTTCAGATTACTTCCCACAACTAATGGAAATGGCTGAAAAACTGATTCTTGAGGGGAAGGCTTATGTTGATGATACACCTCGTGATGAAATGCAAAAGGAAAGAATGGACGGCATTGAATCAAAATGTAGGAATAACAGCCTTGAAGAAAATATGAAATTATGGAAGGAGATGATTGCTGGATCTGAAAGGGGTTTGCAGTGCTGTCTTCGTGGGAAGTTGGATATGCAAGATCCAAACAAATCACTTCGGGATCCTGTATATTACCGTTGCAATCCCATGCCTCATCACCGGATTGGATCAAAGTATAAAATATATCCCACTTATGATTTTGCATGTCCATTTGTTGATTCCATAGAAGGTATTACACACGCACTGCGATCGAGTGAGTATCATGATCGCAATGCTCAGTATTATAGGATTCAAGAGGATATGGGAACTCGAAAGGTTCAAATCTATGAATTCAGCCGGTTAAATATGGTTTATACACTTCTCAGCAAGCGTAAGCTTCTTTGGTTTGTTCAAAATGGAAAGGTTGATGGGTGGGATGATCCTCGTTTCCCAACTGTTCAAGGAATTGTGCGTAGTGGTCTGAAAATTGAGGCGTTGATACAATTCATTCTTGAACAAGTAAGACATGACACTTCTGCAGTATTCATAAAATTTGGTTCGCCCTTCAAAAAAACAAAATAAAATTTGGTCCCAGATGCAATACAATACAAGTATGGAAGCATAGCTTTTCTTTGTCAAAAAATACTTCACAAAAATTATACAGAAAAACTTAACTTGCAATTTCATTAAGAATGGCCTTTACAATTAATTTTGGGTTGCTTTGTTTTCTTTTTCCTTCGCTTTAGTTTTCTAATTTTTGACTATGCACAGATAAGATCTAGCCATGGATGGAATCAAGTTTTTTCTATGGTGATGGAGATTGCTTCCCCTTATTATCTCTTATGCCTGCGTGTTTTTGGGGTTGCACAAAAGAGAGGGTAAAAGTGTAAGTGTGTGTGTGGAAATATATATATTTTTTGGGGGGTGGGGGGGAGAGTGGGGTTGCAAGACCACCTCTTGAGAACCTTTTGTTTGTTTATTTTTGTGTGGGAAAGGAAAAACAAAAATCGGAAAACACATTTGATTCTTTGCATCTTAGGCCACATTATGCATTTTAATTTTGTGCGACCATGCAGCCTACAAGTGTGCCCTTTTGTTTATTCTTCTACAAGAAATAGCCTTGGTTTATTTGTTCCCCTGATGCTTAAATTTATTGACTCTTTGTTTCAGGGAGCGTCAAAGAATCTGAATCTCATGGAATGGGATAAACTCTGGACCATTAATAAGAAGATTATTGATCCTGTATGTCCCAGACACACTGCTGTAATTGAGGAAGGACGTGTCTTGTTAACCCTAGTTGATGGTCCTGAGGCACCATTTGTCCGCATAATACCAAGGCATAAGAAATATGAAGGTGCTGGAGAGAAAGCTACTACTTACACGAAGCAAATATGGATTGACCAAGCTGATGCTGAATCCATCTCAGTTGATGAGGAAGTAACTTTAATGGATTGGGGCAATGCAATAGTGAAAGAAATCAGGAAGGATGAGCGTGGAAATGTCACTCAGTTAATTGGCGTTTTGCATCTCGAAGGATCCGTCAAGACCACAAAGTTGAAGCTTACCTGGCTAGCTGAAACAAGTGAACTTGTGACACTTTTGTTGGTGGAATTTGACTATCTAATTACGAAAAAGAAGGTGCGTATTAACCGAGAAACCTGGGCATTTTTCTTTTACGGTACCAGTGCATTCTTGCTATCATTTTAGGTCACAGGATTCTTAGTTTGACTTCTTAACCCCATTATATATATCCGCTTATCCTTGTTGAAAGGTGAAATGGTGAAACACGGAAAAAATACAGAGCTTTGTTCAACCATTGCATTTATTTTTCTATCAGTGACTACTTTCATCATATCAAAAGTTGGGAATGTGATACTTATTGCATGTGATCTATTGAAATGTCATGATTTGATGAGTGCATGGTTGTTGGATGTAGAAAGACTTGACCTCAACACATAGATGCAGCTAACGCATTTTTGTAAATGCATTATCGGAAAGAAAAGAACACATTAGATGTGTATATGAGTTTATGCATATAGACAAATTGGTGTTTTTTCTTTTTTGTAAGTCAACATTTATAAGATGTGATATAAACAATATAGCATGTGCAACACACATTGGCATTGTAAATTACAAAATGTGGACTAAATTATCAATAATTCTATAAATGGTTCTATAATGAACAAGCAGTAGACATTATTTTTGTATTTGTGACAAACTTGTATGGTGTAAGATGTGTGCCTACAAGAACCTGTCAACATCAGCATGCATCTAATTAACTAAATTTCCATATTGAAAATGCATACATGGGTTGTTCTTGCCCATAATGAGGTTTGATATGACAGAAGATTTGGTTAATGAGGGGAATTCTTCTATAGTGTTGACTGTTTGTGCTTGCAGCTAGAAGAAGGGGAGGATTTCCTTGATGTAGTCAACCCTTGTACAAGAAAGGAGACTTCAGCACTAGGGGATTCAAACATGCGAAACTTGCAGCGTGGAGAGACATTGCAGCTGGAGAGAAAAGGCTATTTTAGATGTGATGTTCCCTTCGTTAGACCTTCGAAGCCCATAGTTCTATTCGCCATTCCCGATGGCAGGCAGCAAACTGGGTTGAAGTAAAAGACCTACTACTGAAGTTTTCTTGCAAGAAGTTTTGATGGGAGTACTAATTTAATATTTCTCTGAACTTTATGATTCAAATCCGTGTCGTATTTTAGTTATATGGATGATATGCAGGGTCACAAGAAGAGTACTGTGTAACGATTTATCTTTCTGAACTGGCAAAACAACTTTTTATTATTTCTATCTTCCATCTTGGCTCATTGTTGCATTTGCTTGTCTGGCTTGTATTGTGTGAGGAATTAGATAATGTGAGATCCTTTTGAGTCTCCAATTAGTTACTTACACATTGCTAACACCACCCATATCGCTTTTATCTGGAGTTAAAGGTAAGTCTTTCTTTTTTCTTAAGACAAAGATAAAGTTAAGAGCTGCTAGTAGACTCTTACTTTTTGAGATTCCAAATGCCTCTTGAGCAATTAAAAAATTTCTGTAGAGATCTGACTAGAACTAATGATATCGTAATTATTGTCAGTTTAATTTGGAAACGTCTTCTGCATTGAGATCACTTCTAGGGTGTGTTTGTTTGGAGTGAGGAAAAAGAAAAAAGAAAGGGAAATGAAAAGAAAATGGTAGGAAGATACAAATTTTTAAATATATATGTTTATTTAGGTGGATTAAAAAATATAACAAAAGACATTAATTAATATATTGATTTTTTTTTAATTCTTTAAAGATCTCATGCCTTTTTCTTTTTTTAATTATCTATCATAATTCAAACCTGTCATTTTCCTTTTCCTCTTGTGAAAAAATCTTGATCTAATAAACAAAAGTCTCGATCTTCTTATGCAAAGATTCCTTCTGCTCGTGAGAAATAGGTACAGAAGGCTTATTAATCAGGGAGCTAGGTCATCTGTCTTGTAAACATGTCAAACTCAAATGTCTCATATATATGGATTGGTAGCTGCATACATTATATATTATATATTACTAATGCAAGGTTAATGCTGTAGCCTGGCTTGCATGAACCTTGCAAGTAAAAAAAAAAAAAGCTTTAATTAAAAAATGTGTAGGCCCATAAAGAGCTTTGCTTAGAGAATCTGAAGGCCCATGCTTTGCTTTGCTGGTTGGATGTGGTAATTTTTTGGAAAGAGAAAGAGAGAGAGAGAGAGAGAGAGAGTGAGAGAGAGTGAGAGATTGCGTTAGGTACAATGAAATAAAATACTACTAGACAATCTTCCAGTGGCAAACAAGCACAAGTTTATTAAAGTCACTCTGAAACTGTCTTATGAGGAATACCTAATCACCTTTGTAATGCATTATTATACCTTTTTGGGTTTGGTACTTCGTTTTTTTCGGAAGCTATGTTCCTCCACTAAAACCATATATATTGATACCATTATGTAACGTGGATTAGTATATATTATACCGATATCAAAATGCATAATTTTTTTTTTATTAAGGCCTTGTTTGGTTTGTTTTTGTATTTTTTTTTTGTTTTTGTTTTCTATCTTCTGTTTTGAGTTTATTTTCTATTTTATACTTTTAAAAACAAAGAAAACAGATCAAACGCATTTGGCCGCCTGCGTTTTCAAAATTTGTTTTAAAAAATAGAAAATGAGTTTACATATGAAATGAAAAATAACAAAAATTCCTTTTGAATATTTTCAATCCAAAACAAGAAAAATC
>QLOD02000029.1:16088872-16101025 GCA_003260245.2 Sideroxylon spinosum | reverse complement strand
ACTACATATTGCGCTAATGTATTACTACATGTTAGACAACTGATTGGCATCAAGCTTAAGCTATCAAGATGAAAAGCCCTTACACTCTGTTTTGAAACATTCCTCTTTTAGAACTGATTTGATTTTAAAATAAAGAATTGATTTGATAAATGAAATTTTGTATTTATTACACATGTTTGAATTTAAGAAAAATATCAAATTTGACCCTATAGTAATAGGAAATAGGAAATATGATAAATATGATATACCGAGACAATTTTGTCTACTTAGATTATTTAAGAAAAATAACGAATTCTTATCAAATTTTATTGTTTTGGTTTAGAATCCAATTGATATAAAAATCCAAAAATTTAAGTTATGAAATGGAATGAAATTTAATACATAAATTTTTAGAATCATAAATGAAATGAAATCTAATACATATATTTTTATTTTGATTCTAAATATAAGAATTTGTGAAAATTCTCATCAAATAAAATCAAATTCCCACCATTTCAGACAAAGTGTAACAATACATATTATGGCAATTTTTTTTTTTTTTTTTTTTGGGGATTGCCTAAATAGCCTAATGATAATTCTTTCTTTCTTCCTCCCCCCTCCCTCCTCTGCAGGCGGCGAAGGAGGTCAAGTGGGTAATAAAATTTTCAAGCAAACTGTCTCATAAAGTGCGCACATGTTAGGTTGTGATTTTGTCCTTGACTTGTAGCGGGGATGTGCAATGTTGTCTCCATTAATCATGGTGTGTTGTATTGAAGCAGGAGAATCAGGTATTGACAGTAAAAAGCTGAGGCATCGTTATGAGTTGAAATTGATATTGCAAAGAGGATGTTTAGAAGAATGGAACTCATATTTGGGATTAGGATGTACTTGACTAATTGCTCCTGAAGCACCAAAAATGTCCTAGGCACAAAATGTAGCACAAGTGCTGTTATGGTATATTTTTTGTTTTTTCAAATCAACATATTCACACTGGCCAGAGGAATAATAAAATGTTGTGGTCCAGTTTACTAGTATTCTGAGGCATTTTCATACTCTGAGGAAGGAAGTAACAATTTGGTTGCAGCATTTGCGAGGGTTTTGACTGCCCCTAGCTTTTAGCATTCATTTCGTTTTCCTTTTATTTTGAATTTCTCCGCATTTTTCGAAAACTACCTGTTGTAGCCATTTCTGTTCCATTTTTCTTTGGCTCGTATCCAATTTTCAGTTTTATTCAGATTCTTCGTCTTTATTTAGCTATTTGCTGATCTCTTTCATGTTTGAAATTCGCTTCTCTCTTCCTTTTTTGGTAACCCAATGAATCACCCCCCGATGGAGTCTTGGCTTGGAGACTCATTTTTGCAATGCAGATCAAGGAGAAAAAGGAATGCATCAAGTGCAGAAAGTTTGGAACCCACAGTAGCAGGTAGCTTGCCACTACTTGAATTTGTCTGATAAAGTTTTCATAGGATTTAGTGGACCATTGTAGAATGCATTGTCTGATGGATTAGCGGTAGCAGCGTTGTAGTAGAATTTGGTCTGGGAACGTTTGCCGTTTGTCTCCTTTCTACTTAATTCCCTGGATTCCATTTGTTCTGTATTTAGAAAGAAATCAAATCTCTCTTTTCATTATATAGGAAGTTAATGGAGGCGCAAGACAGGCTAAAAGGTTACATCACCTTTGTATGGCGGAATATGAAATAATTAGAAATAATAGTTGTCATTACACACATT
Source organism: Sideroxylon spinosum (assembly GCA_003260245.2). Lineage (NCBI taxonomy): Eukaryota > Viridiplantae > Streptophyta > Magnoliopsida > Ericales > Sapotaceae > Sideroxylon > Sideroxylon spinosum. The sequence continues at coordinate 16,099,315 of QLOD02000029.1, read as the reverse complement.
TTTTTTGGGTTTTTTAATTTAATTACTTATTAATTTGAAATATTTAAATTTTATAACTATATTGAATTTATAAGAAAAATGGTTCCTTGTGAGAACCTGCGAGTTCATTTCATATCCATTAAAATTTTATATCACAACTATAATGATTTTATATATAAAAGAAAAGTGAAGTTGTGGTTAGTTAGTAACGTCGGGAAAAACAAAAAAATCTTTTTGAATGAAAAGAAACAAGAAAAAAATAAGAATGAAGGAGCACAGTCTTGTAAGATTAGAATAAAAGAAGAGATAAGAGAGAAAAATATTCTCTTACAGTAGATATAGATAAGGAAGCGTGTTAGGATTTATCTTATAGCGGTAAAATTATGTCTCTTAAAATAGTATAATAGTTAGGAGTGTGCAATAGATTGGAGCGGACCGATCCATTAATTTTAAAGACTCAATTGACCGACATGTTACCAAGTTTGGGTAATTTATAATTTTTTATTATTTAAATTATATATATATTTTATAATTTAATTTTAAAATATACTTTATATTAAAAAAAAATTTTAATCTTAATTTGTCACCAGTTTATACCGTTTGGAAAACACTCAAAATATATATATATGTTTTTCTCCTTAATAGGTGGGTGGCATCAAACCCATTTATATGCCAAAATAGCCCAACCCCAAAGAACGGGTCATATTGAGAGAGAGAGAGAGAGAGAGAGAGAGAGAGAGAGTACACATTTAGCTGGTTGGGCATCGCCTGGGAAGATCCGATTATTATAGGATGGGCAAAGGGGATACCCACCATATGACTCGTCCCGACAAGAGATGGACTGTATAATTAAGACAATCATGAATCGTGGCCTGCTGTAAAATTGGAACTACTGCTTACTTTTCAAAAGGGTGCGAACGTATGCAGTTCATTTATATTATATTACTCATGTTTAAGGAGTGTTTGAAATACCAAAAGAAAAAAACTAAAACTTAGTATTGATGTGATGTGAATGTGATAAGTGTCAATTTTTAATTGAAAAAATTTAAAAACTTTTGAAATTTTTTAGAACAGTTTGGAGATACAAACGAAGCTTTAATCGTATCTAGGTCAATGACGGAGTCACATGAGCCGAGCGTGGATCAAAGTTTATATTCGAATTTAAAAAAAAAATATTTGATATAAAAAATTATAAATATTTATAAAAAATTCTAGATGCGTTTGGAGACATATCTTTTAGTAATTTTTGGTATTTTTTACTAAAGTTGTTAGTTATAATTTTTCGTATGTTTAGTGAAGCAAACAGTAATTTTTGATAATTTTTAACAATTTTAGTAACTTTTGGTAACTTTTATATGTTTAATAAAAAAAAATATGGTAGCTTTTAAATAGAACAAATTATTGTAACACAACAGAAAAGTGACCATGTATTTGATATTAATGTATAATATTTTATATTTTACTATATTTTATATATTTATTTAAAATTTAAAATTTTACTCATGATTTAGATCTAGACTGATCCAAATTTCTGAGTGCATCACTAATCTAGGTGAGATTCAGAATTGATTGAAAGACACGTTACTTCATTGATTTTTTTTTTTTTCCTCTACGGTTAAAGATTTAAATAATTATAGATTGAGAATACTTTTCGTATAAAAATATTTGAGAATGTGCTCTTAATGAAAATATAAGATGAAATTACGTTTTCATGAAACTGAAAAGCAGAAAGTAGAAACGTAAAGTTATGTTGTATTTTCAAGTTTCATCTTCAACCAAAATGTCATATTTCACTAAATCTGAAAATGTAAAATTATGCTTGTTTACTTAAAAAATGCATTATCATATTGAGTTTTCAATTTAATAAAATTGTGTTCTGATCTTGTGTTTTAATTAACGGCACAATTGTGAATTATTTTTACAGGAACAATATTCTCTTAATTATTTAATTCTATAGCAACGAGAAAAATAAAAATAAAAATAAAAAACCATTTTATTGTATTTTAATTTGGAGTATCTAAATCACCCCCAAAACAATTCTTGAAATTTCCGGCCAATGCTATGATACTCACTTCGAGAAAGTAAAAATAAAAATTTGTATTGCAGTTGGATGATACTAACTAATATACTTTATTTTGATACAATCCGAATTTGTGGCCTTCATTAATTAGGAGGATAATCCTTGCAGTAGGTTGTGGCAAATGAGAGAATACAAAGTCCTACGAAGAAATCATTTTAATGGATGATTGACATTTGTTGGGTAATAAAAATATCGCTATGTGTGTTCATCACATCTACTAAAATACAATAACACAAGCTTGAAAACAAGAAAGAAGTCAAGAGAAAGGGCAAGCAAGGAAAAATTGAGGCAGCTAAAAAATGCGTCAAGGAAAGGAGAACCGAGGAAGCTTAGAAGGCCGAGCTCGGGACACAAATGAGGGAGGAGAACATTGAAAAGAATAAAAAAGAGAAGTGGGTTACCATAAAAGAACCCTCGAAGGCTCCAGAAAGTCCTCCCAGGCTCAGGGGAATGATCCCAAGGCCAAAAGAAACAAAAGGTCGACCACGGCTTGGACTTGGTGATCTTGGATCCTCCTATTCCCACCAAAGTGCCCCCGAGCTCATCAAGTGGTGAGCTAAGGATTTCTTGAGCACCTTGTCCTCCTTCTAAGCAAATAGGCAAAGGGGGTTTTAAGCAGGTTCCTTTGGAAATCCATCTTTCCAAGGAACCCCGTTAGGATTTAGCTCCTTTCATCCCCTAGATCATGATTCCGAGCCTGGATTCTCCTTTTAGACGTTCGTTCACCATCTAGGACTCGGCCCTGAACTATCCAGAATACTATCTGAAGGGAATCATTCCTCTTTATGACATATAAAACACACAATATATATATATAAGTTGGAGGATCTTCATGCTACCTTGACGAAGAGCCTGATCTCGGTAAGTTTTTCTCATCCTAACTTTCGTGTCAATGTTTTATTCTTAAGTTTTCAAAGTTCCTTTTACCTAATTCATCTATTTTGTTACAGTCAATCCTTTACTCCATGGAACTTATCACTAGGAGTATGGCCTTGGACGACAAAGCCGACATGGATGATGCCTACATTAAGGCTTTAAAGGAACGAGTAGATGATCTTGAGGAAGAAAAAAGAGAGTTAAAGTAGCATAACGAGAATACAAATTCCAAGATCAAGGCTGTCGAGGAGAAGTTAGAGGCTAGCGAATGAAAAATGAACGAAACGTTAAAACACTTGGGATCTAAGGACGAGGAATTGGTACAAAAAATGGACCAACTTGGTAAAGTGCAAACAGAGCTATCCCTTTCCAAGGCTAATTTAGAAAAACTAGTGAAAGAATTGCAAGAATCTCATGTTGAGCAGGCCACCTTAAGGGGAGAGAATGAGAAACTTAAGCTTGAATTGAGGGCTAAATCTAAAGCTTTGCTACTAAAAAAGGGAGGAACTAAAATTTTGCAAGTCGAGAGCTACCTAGAAGCTAGAAATATAATTCAACAATTTTGTGAAACAAATGGATGATGCAGGGAATGAGTACTTCCTTGATGACTGGAAGGCATTAATTTGTAAGTTGAATGTAGATTGGCTTCTGAGACATACAAGAACGTACCGTTCCCCAATTCAGAGAATCTAATCCCAAAATTCAATTTTGATCGTGATCCTCGAACTCCTACCGTCAAAGCACTTAGAGAAGAGTAGCCAAACGAAAGTGAAGTTGAGGTTCAAAGCACTCAAAAGGATGAAAATGTTCTCTTAACTTCTGCACCAGACTTAAGAGATTCCCCTGAGAACGTTCCTGCTCAAGATCCAAGTAAGCTTATTATAGAGATAACAAAATTCGTCATTACTAAACTAAGTAAGAAAGAGTTTAAGGCGAATGACCCTAAATGATCGACAATCTTTTTTTTTTTTTTTTTTTTTCCTTTTTATGTGCCAGATGTAATCTGTACTCTTATGCTTAGTAATAAAAGATCGATTCTGAATCTTTATACTTGTACTATGTTTTTTTGATGTTAACACAATATCTGATTCCAATGAAAAGCTAATTTAATCTAATGAAATTTCTATCGACTTTGAAGCTTATCTTCTCGGCTCTTATAGGATCAATACAAGCTAATGAATTAATCATACTTTGATAAGCAAACTAAAATCAATGAATGAAAGCTTGCAACTAGCTCTGTAGTTAAGTAAACTCTTAGCAACTTAACAGAATTGAACTTGTTTTGATGAGTTTATGCTATTATATAATGTTGTAAAATTTTTTAACATACCTTTTTTATCTAAGGGTATCTCATAACCATTTATGGCTGATCAAGTTGGTCATTACTAGTAAAATGTGAGTTCTTTAGGACGGATTTCGAAATTTTACCCTTTTGACAAAGTAATGTAATATGTGACAACAAATCAATTGAGCTGTCAATAGTTAAACTATTTGGCATAATTTATTTTTTTCGATCTAGGAATTAAGAATGTCCTTCATTTTAATAGCCATGGGTACCTACTCAACTCCTACTTTATTACTTAAAAGTCAGGGGGTTCAAGGTAGGAGAGACGCACCACGGTTGGACAATCACTCCCCGCAGTGGCAAATACACTTACATTCAACGATGAGAGGGTCCCTTTCACCGCGGTTGGACGATCGCTTCCCATGGTGATCGAAAAATTCCCTCACAACATTAACAAAGTCTATCAAATAAAATTTAATCTTAACAATTGTTAAAAATTGCAAGAGATTATGATAAATTGGGAGTTTAAAACGTTGGATTTATATTTATATTTATGCATTTAAAAGAAAGAAATTCTATAAGAAATAATATTTTATTTTAACTTATTTTGATAATTTATTAAGAGGGTGTTTGAAGTTTTTAAAATTTATTTAAATTTATAAAAGTTATAGTTTCGTATTTTGTGTAATGAGTAAAATTTTTTTTCATAATTCATGTAGTAAATAGAAAATTTAATTTTTAAAGAGATTTGTTAAAATTTAAACAAAAAAAATGCTCCAAATGGTGCTTAAGTGTTCGTTAGTTTAAATTTGGACTTTTATTTATACTCTAGGTTAAGAATCTATTTTATTTACTAGGTTGGATTAGGTTCAAATAAAATTTGTTTGGCCAAGATTCAAACCCATACTTCAATTTTCTTTTCTTTTTCCTTTTCCGCCCTTTCTCTCTCTCTCTTTTTATTTTCAACACACTCATCTTTTTTACACTACAACTCTAGAAAAATCATGACGGGTTTTTGATCGTCTTCACACACTCATCATTTTTATACTATAGATGTAGAAAGATCATAATAGTGGATGAAGATTTGCCCCCTCAAAGATTTGGCCCTAAGTAATGATTTATTCATTTCTCTCATTTTCTTTAAATTTAAGGTACATGAAACAACTTTTCTAAAAAAAAAAAGGTATGTGAAACATCTCTTGAAGTGTGTTTGGACTAAGAATTTTCCATTTAGTGAGAGAAACAAATGAAAAGGAAAATAAAAGAAGAGGTCAGGAAAAAATAAATAACATAAAATCTCAAATACATATTTTTATTTGAATAAATTAAAAAATATATGAAAATAAAAAAATGTCAAATAATTAGTTTTTTTAATTTGTTAAATCGCATTCATTTTCACTTCCATTTTTCATTACTGACAAAACACAAAAATTACAAATCCTAAGTTAGAACATAGCATCAGTGTTTATATATTGTGCTTATATGATTATGGGTAAATTTTATGATTAAATTTTGAGCTTTCAATGGTTACATATGAGAATATATATGTGTGTGTTTTGGAGTTTTCATGTTGGTTGTAGAAAAGATTGGTGATCAGTATATAAGTATAGGGGAAAATTTTACCTTATCTTTTAAGGATAAAAGAGGCATACGACTACCAATCCAAGTCTAACCAACACTTAGCTATCTCAGCTTTGGGTCACTGCCACACCTCGAATTTCACAATCCGGGTACATAAACTTAAAGAACACATGCTATATCACATCATACATGAAATCTATTTTTGATGAAAGCCACTCAAAACTATAATAATAATGAGATAATGTAAAAAACCAAAATATAATATATTAAAATGAAGTCCAAAAAACTATACAGAGCACAATTCGTCTTGTATTTTTTCTAGTACATTATGATAATTATCGCATACAACTACCACTCCACGATGGTCCCAAAACAACATAATGAACCTCACACATGAGGTATTCGAATTGATATAATAGCATTACAAATATATCAATAAATGAAGAAGTTAAAAATCTATATTTCTTGATCAATAGAATATCACAATCTGCACACAATTCATCAGCGGGAATCAAGGTTTCGCAATCCTTTGGAAGATATCACAATCCAACCCACTCTATATCATCTTATATATCAAAAAAATACTACATCCAAAAATCTCAAAATAATCTCATACATATCATGCTCATCATATCTCCATATAATCATAACATTATGTCAAATTATGTAGAACAGGCTCACTAACAGTATAAGTTAGACATACATCCTTTTATGCTCATAAAAGTTGATCATAATAATCCTGTGTTCCACTTAACATACTCAGTAAATAATAAAATATAATGAGTATTAATTTTCTAATAATTTAATATTTATTTGCAAATCTTTAATCTATTTTTAAAATATTATATCTCAATTTCATACTATATCTAATCTCAAAATAGTCTAAAATAGGAGGGAGTAGAGGCTGTTCACACACCTATCTAGACGACAACTTTGTTTGGATGAAAAAATAGAACGATATTAACCGTGTGACAATAGATCTAACGATCGTTAGATTAAAATTTAATCCAACGATCCAAATATATATATATATATATATTTTTAATTTTAAAACGTGAAAATATATTTGAACAATTAAATTTAGATCTAATTGTTTGTATTTAATGTTTGAGGATCCTATTTGGATGGCCATTTGGACGCCGGGTCTAAAGCCTACCCTAAAACCCATATTTCACCATTTAGTGTTCTTTTTAGTCAAAAAAACCAATTTTTACACCAAAAACCATTCCAAAACACAAATTTTACTACAAATTTGCAAAAAAAAAAAAACCACAACGTGATTTAACTACAAATCCAAATTATACATAACTTAAACATTAATTTTATGATTATCTAACCATTACGTCAACACCCAGACGTATCTTTACGCATTGATATGTGTATATTTATATATCACCAACAGAAACTTGGTTATAAAACTTGGTCCTAGCTTTATTTTGTAACTTTTTTCATTTTATATGGTTTTTTTCACTAAAATTTAGTTTTCTTTTCATAAATGATAGGTTTAAGTGTGTTAATCACATTCATAAAAAAATCGAAAAATTCATATTCATTTGAATAAAAACTATCCATTTGAATAAACAAAAAACAAAGCTTTAACCCAAATAAAAATGAACTTTTTTTTATTTTTTTTACGAATGTATTTATTAAATCAATCTAACAACATATAAGAGTAAGAGTCTCAATCTCAAAACCTAAGTGTTAATGTGAGGGAAGTCTGTATCTTATATGAGACAAATAATTTTTACTTTGGGCTGATGTAGGATAACATCTACCACATCTATCAGCATTTAACACATTTAAAATTTACAGCTTCTAAAAAAAATTTTAAATTTTGATTAAAAAGGTTATATAAAAAACGAAAAAAAAGTTACACAAAAAAAAAAAAAAAAAAAAAATTAAAACCAATTTTGTAACCCAACAAGGCCAAGCTAAGAACAACAAATTCTGTTGAAATGTTTTGTCAATTTTACGTGTAAACTAATTAGAATAATAAACAAAAAGGTAGAAAAAAAGAATAAGAAAGGATTGAGCATTGTAAATAGTGATGTGGGAGTTCAAAATCCAAGGTGTTTGGGGGCAATATTGCACTTTCTAGCACATATCTATATATCTCTATTTATATAGGCTTAGCTGCAACCAATATATATATATTATATATAATTATAGCAGCAGAACTTTGATGGAAAATAATTCGCAGATACAAGGACATACAATATCTACTTCCTATAATTAATGTTAATCTTATACTTATAAATTAATATTGTGGGGACTTCACAGCTACGTAGCCGTATCTAGATGTCAGCTTCCTAGCCAGCTAGTTGATTAAAACCAAGCTTAGTCCCTAACTGTCTATATAAAATTATCTAAATTATATATCTCTATAATATTATATTCTCACCGATATTTCTTGTGGAAGTGATTTGGCTCATCAAAATTAACTGCCAACCATACCTTAATTATCGAGAATTCGAAGGACAAAAAGGGAACAAGAATGGCGATGAACCAAATGAGTTTCTTCGTGATATACAAAGTCCTTTCTGGGCTCTATGTTTAAGGCCAACCTCCCCTGGGTATAGAGAGAGGCATTATATATTGCTCTTCTTCTTCAAGCAAGAAACACTAGAATTCGGTTTCTCCACCTTTCCTTTACTGCTGCCAAATCATGGTAAGTCTGAAACTTTTGTCTTACCTTGGAAATTAAATATTTTTCTACCACTACTTTTCTATTTAATTTGTGATACACTACGTGATAATAGCATTATATATTTTACTAATTTTTTTTTTTTCATTTAAAGAGCTTTGCTCACAAATGAATATAAATTTCTAATGAAAATCTACTTGTGTAATGCGAGAAAGTTATTCAACGTGATAATCACATATGAGTGTGACCAGGAACGAAATTAGAAATTTAATATTTTTTTTAACATATAAAATACAATTTTAGAATTGAATAGTTTATTTCAAAGTTTTTAACAAGAAAAATAAATAAATGATCACAGATTTAAAATCAAATAAATATATAAATTCTCTTCATAAACTTAAATTATTCAATTGATTAAGTTAGATTGTTAGATAACCTAACTCAAGAATTAAGTTTCTTATGTTATTAATAGTCTAAAACAAAAGAACTGAATAACTATGTTCGAAAAAAACATAATATATTTTACACTATAAATACAGATTTTTTTTTTTCCCCCTAAAACTTGAAGGGTCATGGCCTATTATCAATCACAGTATAAATCCATCCCTGAGTGCAAAACTTCCAGTGATTTGTGCATGTTTAGATGATTGCAACATCACTTTACATTCGATTAAATAACAGCGAGAGTTTCACAATAATGGTCACATGAAATAATTAATTTTATTAAATAACAGTGAGAATTTTACATTAATCGTCACATGAAATAATTAGTTTTTTCATGTTGCGTGCAATCAGGGCGACGAGGAGGTCATCAAATTAGGCTTCGGCCGCTATAAACTGGGGAACAAATGGAAAGGTGGATTCAGTGCAGCCTATTTTGTTTACGGTGAGCAAAGCATCAACACCTTAAAAGTCATGGTATTATAAACAATCTCCGTTATAACGGAGACAACACAATTCCGGCAATATTTTAGGCTTATACAGTGCTCCTTTGAAGAATGAAAATGTAAAAAAGGAAAAAAATAAATAAATTCAAATAGGAGAAAGTTTGACGTTTGATATGTTGCTCAAAATGTTAGAGATAGTTGAAAAAAAAAAATTAGTAAAAATAGGAAAAAAATTAAAGAAAATTAGTAAAAGTGAAAATTTTTATTGTAAAAAAAATTAAAAAAATTAGAAAATTGAAATTTTTTTTTTTTTAATTTCTGGTGCTTCAAACAGGCACGTGTTAGATTCAATGTTAAGGTTTTGTTTATTTAATATAAAATATTTAAAAAAAAACCTTTATTAAAGTTTCAAAAAAATATATTTAAAAAAAAGAGTAGCTATATTTCAGAAAACCCTTTTATTTTGAGATACAAAGGGCCTAAGAGGACATTTATATTGAGTAATTTAAATTTAAGTGCTTTTACCTGATACTTCTGTATCTGTATTTGTATTTGTACACTTGCTCACACGTGTATATATATATATATATATGCAGTGTTTGCGATATTGGAGAACATGGCTTTTATTGCCAACATGGTGAGCCTGGTCCTGTACTTCTATAATTTGGTGCACTTTGATATCTCTGGTGCTTCAAATACTCTTACAAACCTTATGGGTTCAACTTTCTTGCTCACCTTGCTTGGTGGCTTCGTTTCCGATACCTTCTTGGACAGATTCACTACCTGTATTGTCTTCGGGCTACTCGAAGTACTGGTAATTAAGATGATAAACCTTCGCACAAATTTATTTAATCGTTAAAAGTAAAATTTCAATTATTATTAATCCTCGTTATTATCACAACATACTTTTCATATCAGACTTAGTATGACTGTTTGAAGTGTTAAATTTTGATAATAAATAAATAAATAATAGATAAATTTTGAATTATTTGGTAGAGTGACCTATCCAGGAATTTAGGTTAATATAGACGCATATCATAAGTAAAAGTTTAAATTTCAAATAAATATGTAAAATACAATAAAATATAAAACACTATATATTGATATCAAA
>QLOD02000029.1:16073094-16088772 GCA_003260245.2 Sideroxylon spinosum | reverse complement strand
TGTGTTCTTTTAAAGTGTAAAAAAATTGAAGAAAGTTAAACAAAGTCAATAAAAATTAGAGAGAATAGAAGAAAGTTATAAAAAATTAATAAAGTTTAAAAAAAAATTAGTGATTATTTGTGTGGAAAATTTTGAAAAAAGTTGAGAAAATTTGAATAAAATTAATTTTTTTTACCAAATTTATCACTTTCAACGCATAGGACTATGATACGACAACCTTACAATGATAAAAGTATGTTTGGTGCCAAAATTCGACTATCACTAAAATTTATTATTGGTTATTAATTACAAGAAATGAAAACTTATCTCACATCATTTTGATTGTGTCAATAAATTCCGTTTGTTCTAATATAAAATAGTTTTCAAAATATATTTATACGTCTCTTTGAAAAATAATTTTCAAAATACAAGTATTAGTATTTTTTTTTTAAATTATGTTAAAACATACCAATAAGGAGCCTTAATTTACAAAATTTGATAGGCATAGGGTACTCATTTTCCAAACCAAAAAACTTGTTTGATTTCCGTGAGTTGGTGTTAATTAATTATTGCTTGAACAGTCCTTGGTGCTGATGACGATCCAAGCAAATAACCCTAATTTGCTACCAAGCCCTTGTGGGAAATCAAGTTGTGTGAAAGGTGGGAAAGCTGCACTGTTCTACATTTCACTGGCTTTACTGGCAGTGGGTTCTGGTGGGGTTAGGGGGGCTCTTCCTTCACTTGGTGCTGACCAATTCAACCCAAAGGTCCCAACTGAAGCCAAGGCGCTTGCAAGCTACTTCAACTATCTTGTACTCAGCACCACTTTTGGTGCCTTGATTGGAGTCACCTTCATTGTGTGGGTTAGCACCAAGGTGGCTTGGTGGCTGGGTTTCCTTGTATGTACGGTGGTTACCTTCTCTGGTTTTGTTGTTCTAATCCTTGGAAAGCCTTTCTACCGTCTCCAAACACCAGAGAGCATCCCCATCTTAAGGATTATACAGGTATACACACATACAAAAATATCTAGCTAGCTCTCTCATGCAAATAATGCATATATTTTTTTTACATCTCTCTCTCTCTCTCTCTCTCTCTCCCCCCCCCCTCTCTGTGTTCGTTTTGCTGTCACTCTTTCCTAAAAAGAAATTTACGAAAGGTTTAAAAATGATATAACATTGATAATTTTGTAATAAAAGGCATGAATATAGGTATATTTGTGGACTGGTTATGTTTTATAAGTTTAGATTAAAAATACATGATGCTCTTATAACGCATAATCTTCTTGTGATCTAAATTAAAGCATAAAATTGGTAAAAAAAAAAAAATATTAAATTTAACTAAATTTGTCTTATATGTATTTTATAAATTCATATATAGTCGTCAAAAATATTATTTTTGAAAATAGAGATGAATTGAGTCTTTTTTAAGAACTAGTATTTTATTTTAACATAAAAATTAATAAAGTACTTTTATCTCATGAAAAAAAATAATTTTTTAATTAAATTAAACAGATAGAGTTAATTTTACCTTTAGTCTGAATTACAAGAAGAGTATTTGTTGAATTTAAAATTGTAATTACTCCTAACTTTATTTGTCTGATAAATTTTGTGGATTTCATTTTTTTTTTACTCTAATTCGCCATTTGATTGGCTTTGATAGGTAATAGTTGCCTCAATTAAAAACCGGAAGTTGCCATTACCAGAGAACCCGGAAGAACTGTATGAGATCAATGAAAAGGAGTCAGTTTCTCAGGATGAGAAAATTTCACACACCAATCAGTTCAGGTGATGTTTACTCAACTCAAATGAAATATTAATTTTAATTTAATTAATTTCAATTCTGACTCGGTCTTAATATCATAAACTAATTTTTAATTTTTTTTTAACTTATTTTTGTCTCATATGACTTTTTTATAATCAAAAAATTAATTTTTTTAAACTGTAATTTATAGGCATATGAATCACATTTAAAAAAACCAAAATTATCAAAAAATTCTGCATGCAATTTAAAATAAGCTAAAAAACTAAAATTCAAAATTTTAACTTATTTTAAATTGAATGTGAAATTTTAGTTTTTTCGCAATTGTTTTTTATGAGTTCAAATAAAACGCCTGAAAATAATAACTTAAAAAAACTTAAATTTCAGTGATCGAAAAAAAGTTATATAAGATGAAAACAAACTAAAAAGAATTAAAAACTAATTTATGATACCCAAATCAACAATATATGATTTACATTTCTCTCATTATTTCTTTTAAAATTTATGTTTACTGTGTGAGATTATTGGAATCAAATCATTTTTCAAAATTTCAATCAACGTAAATAAGGAAATCGAGGAGGATGTCGAAATTTCATGATCCCAATCACAGCCCCTGTTTCCCTAGTTTCCACGAAAAGTACTGATTCTTTTTTTTTTTTGCTTTGCAAAAAAGCACAATCAAAATATAATATAATGTACTAAATTATCTTATATATGTGTATATATATATATATTTGTACATTATTCGAGTAATTAATGTTAGAAAGTTACAATTTTTTTCAAGAAACGTATATATTAGCATAATGACATGCACATGAACAATGAATTTGTATAAATACATTTTGATTATGATAATGTCCTGTCACATACTTTATTTGAAAAAAATAATAATTATTGTAACATTACTGACAACGGATTGGGGTGATGAAAAGTTCAGCTCGGGTCATCAGGCTGGATAATGTTACAGATTTATTAACATATTCCTAGTTCAAAAAAGTTGTAAACCTATCTAATTTAAGGGTTTCTAACCTTACAGTCATTGAGCTCCCCACTTTTACTAACAATTCCCTATTGCTTTGGCTGAGCCAGGTGCCTAGACAAAGCAGCTATCCTAAGAGAAGGCTCGGAACCATCACCGTGGACAGTCTGCACAGTGACTCAAGTCGAAGAAGTGAAGCTCCTAACAAGAATGATGCCCATCATAGCCAGCACCATCATAATGAACACCTGCCTAGCCCAGCTCCAAACATTCTCTGTCGAACAAGGCAGCGCCATGGACCCCAATCTCGGCGCCTTCGAGTTCCCGGCCGCCTCGATCCCCGTCATCCCTCTCTTCTTCATGGCCATTCTCATCCCCATCTATGTGTTCCTCTTCATCCCATTCGCCCGGAAACACACCGGCCACCCCGCCGGAATCACTCAGCTCCAGAGGGTCGGCGTTGGCCTCGTCCTCTCCATCGTCTCCATGGCGGTGGCTGCTCTCGTGGAAGTGAAGAGAAGGAACGAGGCGAATCAACACGGTAAACGCATAAGTCTGTTTTGGCTCTCTTTCCAGTTTGGGATTTTTGGGATTGCGGATATGTTCACTCTTGTGGGGTTGTTGGAATTCTTCTACAAGGAAGCTCCTACTTGCATGAAATCGCTTTCCACTTCTTTCACGTTCATTTCTCTTTCCCTTGGGTACTTCTTGAGTACGGTATTCGTGAATATAATAAACTCCGTGACGAAGAGGATTGCCCCGAGCAAGCAAGGGTGGTTGCATGGACAAGTGTTGGATAAGAACAATTTGGATCTCTTTTACTGGTTCTTGGCTGTTTCGAGCTTCCTCAACTTTTTGAACTATCTTTATTGGGCTTCTTGGTACAAGTACAAGAAGGAAGAACCCAAGGTGGCTGAGACCGATTACGTCAAGGAAGAGAGCGCAAGGACAGATGTTGTTCCGTCCATTAAAGGTGAACACACTCAGCACGTTCAGGTAGAAGGGAAGGACGAAAGCACGACGATGACAACTGTAACGACAGATGTTGCATCCAATGGGGGGCACTCCGTTGGACAAACGGAGCAAGGTGAAGAAGAAGAAGAAAAAGAAGAAAGAAAGGAGCAAGTTGGTGAGTAACAGTGACATAAAATAAGAAACGATTTGGGGTCGGGGATATGTCCGGGGAAGTATGCCCCCGGTTTCTCTTCCAGTGCAAAAATTATACTGATTCTTGCGTGTAAGTTTCAAACTTGAAAAAAGTTAAAATGAAATTTAAACGTAAAAATCGATATAATTTTTGCATTTGAGGATGCACTGCCTTAGATTTAGCCCTAATTCTAAATAGTAGAGTGAAGCTAACGTGCGGCTCTCCGGTTGTCCTACTATGATTCATTTCTAGCATCTTTGTAACTCTCTCTCTCTCTCTCTCTTTCTTTATTTCATTCCTTGTTTTCTTTTCTTTCATGCCTGAAGGACTTAACCCTGTACTAGTAATGTGGAAATTTAATAAGAAAATTTCACCAAACCAATGTGTGTTAATTAAAAAAAATAACCCTAAAATAATTTTTTACTATGAAAATGATATTGCTACATTATTCAGATAATAATTTTAATAAAAAATTCAGCTATAGATTTTTAATTAAAAATTTTGGTAAAGTAGCATTTTCCTTTTATAATACTATTCTACGTAAGCATAATGAATATTTGATGTACATTAACATTCCATGATTTTATTTTGATTTGTGATTATAACATATTTTAAACTAGAAAACTAGAGTTAGGTTATTACAATTTGATTTTCCTTTCTGTTATAAACTTTATGAATGTCTACCCTATGAAAAAAATAGGACCTAAGTATTACATATATAAGGTAAAATCTAATTTTACTGGATCCTCCCATGGAAGGCATACAGTGAGTTTAACTATTAGACCACACTTAATTGTCTGTTTTATTTTAATATCTTTATTACGTGCACATAGATTATAACTGAATAGATCACTGTAAGATGAATTTCATAATGTCCCATTGTTAACTTGAATTTAGCCCATTGTTAACAAAAATAAAATTAATTAATATATGTTCAATATTCAAAAAATTCCAAAAAGGCTTGCTCGAAATGGGATTTTAATTGCATACATTGTGAAGGGTCTTCTCGTGATTAGCAATGTAGATCAAGTCTTCTAAGGGGCAGAAGCAACACTTAAATATTTGATGCAAGTTGAATCCAAAGTTATATACCTAGCATTTGTATATAAGTCAACTATTTCATTAGTTAGGTTCATTATACCATACCTTGTTATTAATTAGTGGGTTCCCATTCCCTATGATATATTAATTTGGGGAATAAACCATGTGATTAGCTAGACAAGTTGCCTGCCCCAATACAAGCCCATGTATTATATTTTATATTGTATCAAGGGATCTAGTGTTAAGTATGTAAAGTCAAATTTATGGCAAATTCACACAAAAAGAATTAAATTTGTAATCAAGGACAACATTTTCCAATTGGACATGGAATGGGATTCAAGTTTTTTAAATCAAATAAAGATGGAGTTTCCTAATTGAGTTTCCAAATTGAATAAGGAATGAATTTTCTAATATATTGCTATTATAATCAGGAAATCTAAACACATAAGGAACTTGAATAAACTCTGAGTTCTTGTAGATCTAGGAAGAACCATACAAGTTTCCAAATCCTATAGAATCTCAAAAATAATTGAAGAATTTCTTGACGAAGATTCCAAATATTATGAAAATTTTGTTTCTGTTTTGCAAAATTTGTTTATTTGAGTTCTAGTTGAAATAAGACTTTGTAAGCCTATATATATGCACACAAGTTTTATATATGAATAACAAATTAAAGGGTCATGTTATAGATTCTTGTAAGAGAGAATTTTTTTCTTTTGAGCTTATAAGTCTTTTTCTTGTTTTTCTTTACTCTTTGTTAAGTCTATTCATTTTTTGAGGAGTTGGAAAGTTTGTGTCCACCTAGTCTAGGTGTATCGAGGATTTGAGCAAGGGCTTGAATGAAGTTGTGCGATTAGTCGTAGAGATTTGAGTAGGTGCTTGTAACCTAATTATATGGTAGAAATTATTTTTAAATTCTTTTTCCTTGGATAAGATTTCCTTGTTATTTCTTGGTACCCTTGTATTTTATTATTTATTCTATGGATTGAAAGTGATTCAAAAATTTCAATTGATATCAAAGCGAGTCACTCTACGTTCTTGAGTGAGATCTTTAATCTGAATCAACGAATCCACCTAGAGAAAAAAGAAACAACAAGAAATTTAAGAAAGGCGACAAAAGATTATGAAAGCAACCCCAACAAATCAAGAGCTTTGAATGTTAGTGTTATGGACACGTCGCCTAAGAGTGAGCAAACAAAAAGAAAAAGAAGTAAGTCAAAATGATGAATGCCATTTTTGATGACGATTCTGACACTGATGAATTTTCCTACTTTTGAAGATGAAGGTAATTTTATTATTTTTTTGGCTTCTCACAAATTTTCTACAGGGATGAAGCCTAAAACCCTTAGTGACACTGAGTCTAAAGATGAAGATTCTAAAGATGAATTCCAAGACAACATTGCAAAAGACTACACCCAACTTTGTGAAGAATACCGTGTTCTACAGAAAAGCAACAATACACTTGTTCAACAATCTAACATGATGAAGAAAGAGAGAGATGTCCTGAAAGTTCAAAATGAAGAATTCTTAGGTATGTTATCTATTTTAGAGATTATAAACAATCACAATGTAAATTTGCAAAAAATGAAAAACAAAGTTAGAAGAGAAAGAAAGAAATGTAAAAGATCTTCTAAAGAAAATCAAGGAACTTGAACCCAAGGTAAGAACAAATAGAACCATCCTTGAGAAGAGGAATGTTAGCTCTGATGTCATAAATGAAATTTGAAGTAAGCAAAAGTCCCATGGAGATAAGTTTGTATTAGGCTACAAAAATGGAAAGAGCATACCCTCAACACCTCCATAAGTGCCTAATGCTTCAAAAGCTAAGTCACAAATGCTTTCTCCTCCAAAGGTGAAAGATATACAATTTTCTAAATCCTAACCCTTTATATCTACTTGTCATCATTGCGCCATTTAAGGTCACATTTAATCTAATTATCACAAATTTTATAGTTTCCCTTTAAATTATGTTAAAAAAATTTCAAAAAATTAAAACCATATTGTCCCTATGACAAATAGATTTCAAGTTTTTACTAATTTTTTTGGAAAACCTTTTAAAAAGCCATACCATTTTTCAAACCAAAATATGAAAATTTTTAAAAATCAAAAAATTTAAATTTTTGTGAAATGCGTGAGAAAAATAACAATTTTTTCAATATTATTTTTCTTAAAACTAGGGCTGTTTAGGCCAGAAAAAGGGACTTGAATGTCGTACATATTTTAAGGAAGTTGAAGAGGTGAGCTTTGATAAGTAGAAGCAAATTTTTTTTCATAGAATGGGTTTTGCGTAATTGTTAATTTTTTTTATCCTTATTCTATGAGATTATGTAAATTCGATTTCTTTTATTTTTTGCATGATTTATTTTATTTTTTTGACCCAAAAAAAAAATCTTTGGAGTGAGGGGGGACTAAAATTTTTTTGCGACTAGGTTGTCATTTTTTATGATTTTTTTGTGTTAAAAAAAATCTTAGAATTTTTCTAGTGTTGTCCGTAGGTTATGCGCTTGGAACGCAACCCATTGCGCAGGCTAGCTTGGTTAGACTTTGCTTTGGCCTGTAAAGTCCTTAAATGGCATATTTATATTTGATGGCATTAATGGTTTGTTTTTAGACTTCATGAATAGTGAACAAGTGTTGCCATTAGTGGTTTCAAACTTTGATTTTGGGTGCATTTTTTTTTCTTTTAGTTAAAAGTAATAAAATTTTAAGTGAGGGGAGTAAATTTTTTAAAGGAGTAATTTATTTTTAAAGGAGAAATATTTTTAAAGTCTTTGGGTATTTTTTGTGATCATCTTTAATTGGACTTGATAAAAATTAAGAAAGATAGAAGTTTACAAGTATTTAATCAAATATTTTACGAATTATATCGTCTTACTTGTGTGTCCATAATTTAGTCAAATAAATTTATAATGAATTAAAAATTTGTATTTCCATCTAAATTTAAAAGAAGTGTTTTGATGAACTTTGCCACAATTTTGATGTGCTTTTTTGGACACTTGATTGATTTTGCATATATATATATATATCTCCATCTATGGATTTTGAAATACTATTTGATGTGTTTAAAAGATGTTGAAGAGAAAAAAACAATAATAATAATAAAAAAAAAAAAACTTCTCTTGAAAAAGGCTACTAGTAAGACCAGTGAGAAATCCCTTAATAACTCGTTGATTGTCAAGGAAAAAGATACTTACCCATAAATGAATGAAAGCTGTCAGCACCTTGAAAAGGATATAAATGAAAAATTATGGCTGAATAAAAAAAAATTACTCTCAATTCATTTGGTGCGTCAAATGTAATCTCTTGATCTTATTATTTGTTTGAGGGAGGGCATATATGAATGAATAGTCATAATTTCACATGTGCACAAGCATTTTCTTTTAATCTGATGACTTAATTTATCTCATAACACAGTATTGAAAGTTATTTGGAAAGATGAATTTTTGTTAATTTGAATTTATATTGATTAAAGGATTGATTTGCATGTTTAAATATAGGAGAATTAAAATTTCTTCGGTAGATTTATTGTGTATTTTCTATCTCACATAATTTTTGTCATCAAATTTAAAAAAAAACACAAATAGCTCATGGAGGATTTTTTTCCAATGTATCTCACATGATAAAGGAGTTGGTGGTAGGTGTGACTGTTATTATTATTATTTTTATGCTATAATTTTGTTAAATTTTTTTAATCTTGTCAATTCCTTAGCAAAAAGGGGGTAGAATAAGAATATATTTGTAGTTGATTATTTGCTGATGTTTTTAATTAATACACATGATGGATGAGTTAGACTATTTTATTGCACATGATTCATGAGTTACACTATTTTATTGCTATTTGGTATTTTTTATTATTTGTTCAAGTGTGCAGGTTTCAAATCAAAATTTAATTTGGTTTTGCTATGGAATTATCAATGGGGAGATTGTAAAGTTAAATTTATGGACAATCCAAACAAAAGAATTAAATTTGCAATCAAGGACACTCCTAGTTGGACATGGAATGGGATTCAAGTTTCTTAAATCAAACAAAGATGAAGTTTTTTAATCAGATAAAGATTGAGTTTTCAAATCGAACAAGGACGGAATTTTCTAATATATTGTTGATATAATTAGGAAACCTAAATATAGAAGGAAACTTAATGAAGTTTTAATTCTTGTAGATCATAGAAAAATTGTACATGTTTTCAAATCCTAAAAAGTCCCAACAACACTTAGAGAATTTTTAGACGAAAATTCTGGATATTATGAAGATTTTGTTTTCGCTTTACAAAATTTGTTTATTTGAGTTCTAGTTGGAATAGGAGTCTGTGAATTTATATATATACACACCTAAGCTTAATGTACAAATAACAAATTGAAGAGGCATATTATAGAATCTTCTGAGAGATAAAAATTTTTCGTGTGAGCTTATGAATCTTTCTCTTGTTCTTTTTTACTCTTTGTTGAGTCTGTTCACTTTTTGAGAAGTTTGAAAGTTTGTTTCTGCTTAATCTAAGTGTGTCGAGGATTCAAGCAAGTGCTTTAAAGAAGTCGTGTGAGGAGTCGTAGAGATTTAGAGTGGGTATCTGCAACCTAATTATATAATGAAAATTATTTTTAGGTTTTTTTTTTCCCCTAGATAGGGTTCCCCATTATTTCTTAGTACCTTCTTATTTTATTATTTATTGTGTGGATTGGGCTATCTTTCTCCTGAGAAGATTAAGAAACAGTATAGAGAAGGTCAAAAAGATTTACACATGATATTTTTTGATTTAAAGAATGCCTATGATCGGGTTTCTAGAGAGATTCTATAGAGAGTATTAGAAAAAAAAAGAGTATGTGTTGCATATATTGAGGTGATAAAGGACATGTATGATAGAGCCGTGACATCTATACGGACGATTAGCGGAGAGACTAAGGAATTTCGTATCACGATTGGTCTATACCAAGGCTCAGCGTTAAGCCCGTACTTGTTTATCTTAGTTATGGATGAGATTACAAGACATATTCAAGATGGAATACCATGGTGTATACTATTTGCAGATGACATTGTTTTAGTAGATGAGACGAGAGAATTAGTGAATGTTAAGTTAGAATTGTGGCAGGAAACATTAGAGACAAAAGAGTTTAGGCTAAGTCTATGCAAAACGAAATATATAGAATGCAAGTTTAGCCAAAGTAGGATAACTGGTGGCATAGAAATAAGTTTGGGTACACATAAGATGGTAGAGAAAGAAAGATTTAGGTACCTTGGATCTATGATACAACAGGATAGAGGGATTGATACTGATTTAAGTCATAGGATTCAAGCTACGTGGACCGAATGGAGGATTACTTTGGGATCTTGTGTGATCAGAAAGTCCCCTTCAAGGTGAAAAGAAAGTATTATAAGGTGGCGGTAAAACGAGCGTTGTTATATGGATCAAAGTGTTGGATAGTAAAGTATAATAATGTTCAAAAGATGGCGGTTACGGAGACGATAATACTAAGATGGATGTGTGGGATCATAAGGAAAGATAGGATTAAGAACAAGGAGATTAGAAATAAAGTAGGAACAATACCGACTGAAGATAAAATGAGAGAAAATCGTTTAACATGGTTCGGCTATGTTAAAAGGTGTCCAATGGAGGCACCGATTAAAAAGTGTAAAAATATGGAGATTGTCAGGAGTAGGAGAGGAAGAGGGAGACCTAAAAGATATTGAAAGGAAACTATTACACATGATATTACCTCCATGAATCTAACGGAGAATATGGTCTTAAACAGATTTAATTGGCGTTGTCAAATCCATATAATCGACCCGTCTAATTGAAAAATATTTGGTTTGATTTCGTTTGATTTGGTTTATTGTATGGATTGGGAGTGACTCAAAAATTTCAAAGTATGCAGGCATGCATGTGCTCTTTAATATAAATCCTTTAAGAGCATTTGCAAATTTGACGGGAGTATCAGGACCATCATTGATTCTAACTAACTCTAGTTCTTATTATTAAACAACATACCAGAATAATACCCAGTTTTATTCCTAATTTGCACTAGTTATTGCACTGTGTGTTGGTAGAAACTACTCTATAAAAAAGAATGAATCGGGAATGACTTCAACAACAATAAAGCAATGACTTCAACAAGATAAAGCAACAAAGACAAGGAATGAATTGGAAAAATAGAAAAGAAAAACTACAAGAAAATTAAGATATACAAAGGAAAAAAAAAAAAAAAGGAAGAAAAAATTCTGAAGAAGAAATCAACAAGAGGTTTAGGTGACATTTGAAGTTCCAAAAAATAGAAGGAAAAAAATCAATTTTTATCAAAAAAGTTTAATTTTTATCAACTTTTTGCAACTTTCATACTATAACTGTTGACATAAAAATGACAAAAAATTGGGGACCAAACGCCAATTTAACGCAATCGACAATGGGAAAGTGAAAATAAATACTGACATGCATAATTCATGGCTAGAAACGATTTGTGGAGAAGACAGCTGTGCAGTCACCATTTGCACGTAATCTTAAAGAAAATGACAGCCTATAATGAACTTCAAGTGCCTTTCGTGAGGAAGATATTGTAGAATAAATAACTCATGACAACACAGCAGCAACAAGTTTACAGAGGTTACATAACAGAGCCTCTGCTCTTTAATAGACCTATCCCAGAAGATGGCGGCTAACAGAAGGCCAAAAAACAGAAAAAAAAAAAAAAAACCCCAATTGCTAAAGATTCCAAGTTATTTCTTTACCTATGGCCAACACAAGGTGAGAAAAGGTCAATAAGCCGAAAAAATAAAAAGCTTTAGTAATAACCTCCCTATATATGACAAATCACTCCATTTTTGTCATTAGAATTTAATGCGTGGATTAGACGTGATGGGTCAAACACGCCAATTTCTCATAAAGAAATCAACAAGAACTTGGCTATGACGCCTTTTCTACCTCCGTGGAATACATGTGATGGGTCAAACACTCTTAACACTTTGAATAAGGGTATCTATTGGACATGAACCCACATCTATAAATAATCAAATTCTTATATAATTATGCCAAAAAGGAAGAAGAAGAAGATGAAACATATAAAGGCTAATAATGCAAAACGACGGAGGAAATTTATCAATTACGGGCTATTTGAGGAAATCTTAACTGGTCCCTGCTTCTACATTAGAGTTCACTTGATTCTGGATTCAGGTCTGTTAAAACTTTTTTATTGCTTCCATAAAAAATTCATTTCCGATCGTTTCCTCCAAGAATGTCAATGCCTCATCGCACTTATCCCACCTAAGAAATCCCCGGGCAATAATGTTGTAAGTCCCTCCATTTGGCAAGCAACCATTCTGTTCCATCCGCACAAACAGATATTTAGCTTCATCCAACTGGTCTTCTTCATAAAATCCTTGTATTATCATAGTTGGTGGCAATTTGGGTCAACATAGACATAAATTATAAGTAAAATTTTAAATTTTAAATAAATAAATAAATTATAATAAAATACAAAATATTATATGTTGATATTAAATATTTCTTACACAAAATAAGTTACAGCAATTCCCCTCGTTCTTTCATATTTTGAAAACATTGTAAAATAGTTTTATTATCAATGGTTTTAAATATGTCTTTTTGAATTTGTGTTACCAAACAATCATTCATTCACTCAATCACTCTTGAACAAAAACCCCGTTTGGAAACACAATTTTATGCAAAAATCAATCAAAAGTTGTAAAGTTTGCGTTTGACAAAACATTAATTTTTTTCACTTTTCTGCTTTGTTATAATAATTTACTCCACTTAAAAATTATCAAAAATTTTATTAAACATATAAAAGTTGTTAAAAGTTGTCAAAAATTTTATCAAATACCCAAAAGTTACAAAAAATTACTAAATATTACTAATTGCTTTATCAAGCATACCAAAAATTACAACTAGTAAATATTTGTAAAAATAATACCAAAAGTTATTAAAAGATATCTCTCCAAACATATCTTAATTTTTTTATAAATATTTATAATTTTTTATAATGAATAATTTAAAAAAAATCCAACGTAGATCTTCACTTACGCTCGGCTCCCTATACGCCAGTGATCATAATGTAAGTCCTCAAACGAGGATGCAATCATTTGGAAGAAAAGTTATCAAAAAGAACCCTGGCAGCATCAATTGTTAAAGAACTAAAATTGTGAGAAAAATAATCTGTCAATCTGTATAACTGATTTCAATGGCCTAGAAGGCTCAAATATATATAAATATTTTAACTTCTTTCGTACCATGAATTGTGGATCTTAAATGGTAAAAAAAAGGCTAGAATAAAAGAGTTAAAATCAAGCTAATATTAAGAGTGTCTTTGGAGTTGGGTAAAACTGTATAAAAGTTAATGTCTCGTGATTTGTGTAGTGAGTAAAAAGATTAAATTGTATAGTCTTGTAATTCGTGTTTGTAGAAATTTATAGAGTTTTGTATTAGAATATAAAGCTCCAAACGGAGCCTAATTATGCGTTAGATTGAAAATAAACGCAAACAAATGGAGGGAAATTCGGTTATTATAGAATCTTCAAATAACGGATCCAACTATGGAGTAATTAAAAATTAAATTCATTATTTTAGGAAATTGTTAATATTTCCCTCAAGTTGAGTCATGTAGGAACTTAACCTCCAACTTAGATGATAACATTTCATATTGATCAATTTCTACGGCCTTTATGAAGAGGTTTTTTGATTGCAATGATGTGGAAAAATGACAAAAAATAATAAAATCATCACATAATTTGTCTCGAATAAGAAAAAAGTCAAAGTCAATATATTTTGTTTGTTCGTGAAACACTGGATTGTGGACAATATGGATGACAGCTTGATTATTGCAATGGAAGGCAATCAAGTAGGATAGTTGAGGCCGAAATTAGCTAAGACTTTAGCCAAATGAGCATACAAGCAGTCACCAACATAACCTTATATTCAACCTTGGTAGAAGAGTGAGAAACTACCTTTAAAAAAAAAAAAACTTCTTTAGCAGAAGGGAGTTTGGCATGGATCTCTACCTGTTATTTAGCTTAAAAAATGTAGTACAAAAAGGTGGGGAACCTAAAACGAACCTCAGCAAAAGTAAGGGAAAGCAATTAAAAATAATAATAAGCATCCAGTGGCTCATTGCAATACAAAAGTAAAGTTACTAACTAAAAGTAAGTAGAAAATTATGGTAATTAATCACAGTACACAAAATAAAAGAGAGCATATACTTTACCTCCAAGCAAAAAAAAAAAAAAAAAAAAAAAAACCAAAGGTCCTAACAGAAGAAGTTTGAGCCGCATCAAGAATAAGAATACTAGTAATAGCCCGTACAAAAAAAAAAAAAAAACCTTGTTATAAAATGACACGCCATTAGATAGTTGACCCAATCAACACTACAATAAAAAAATTCGATCTAGTAACACTAATTTAATGACATTTCGTGAATAAATGAGATGATATTTTATATTTATGACTTTTTTAAAAAAGTGTTATTGAGATATAAGTAAATTAGAGTGATTTAATGACATTTTATACAAGAATGTCACATTCACCTATTAATTGTGGCTTTTTTAAGTAATGTTATTAAATAACAAATAAATTATAATGATTTAATGACACACTTTACTAAACACATGCCATTATTTATTCAATAGCTGTGACATTTTTTTTAGTAAATGTCATTGAAAAGTAAAAAAAAATTGTAATGATTTAATGACACTTTATAAGAAAATGTCATCATTTATCTATGACTATGACAGTTTTTTAAGAAATGTCATTAAATAATTAATAGAAAATAATGCATATTTTGGCATTTAAAATTTTATAAAAGAAATCAAGTTATCCTACTAGAATAACACTTAAAAGTGCAACTAAGAGTGCCATTAACACCAAGCATGGCATGGGTATCATTTGCATTTCTTGAAAATGTTATTAGTTAAAAAATATCATTAAAAGAAATTTGCAGTGATAATTATGATTGCCGTTAAATTTATACTTTGTTGTAGTGCCAAATTTGTAAATGTTGAGATTTGTCGAGAGGTGTGGTCCAAAAAAAGAAATCCATGAAGTAGCGTAGCTTTGAAATAAGGGAGGACTTACGGCTTCATGAATGCGTGGAGCATGTATGAATGGACTCAAAATGTTTACCATAAATGTGATTCGAGTCTGGAAATAATGAAATAAATAAGACGCATTTTTAAGCACTAACAAAAACCTGTTTTGTGAGAGGGTCACGAGTGTTATCTCGTAACATTTTTATGCGCGATGTAATTGTCAGTAACAGGAGGTAACGAAGGGAACAGTCTCACGTTTAGTCAATCACAGCTTCGTTTGGTTATGAAACCTGGTTTTAACTTGTTTTTGTAGTTCTTTTTTTTTTCGTTTTTATATGACTTTTTTTTTCATCAAAATTTATTTTTTTAAAAAATTATACATTTTAAACGTGTTAATTGTATTCTTAAAATAAAAAATCAAAAAATTCATATCCATCTAGATAAATGCTATCTGTTTAGATAAAAAAATAGCATAAAAAATGTTATTTTTATTTTTCTAACTTTTACTTAAAAAAGACATGAATTTTTTGGTTTTTTTTATTATTACTATTTTTTTAATCCCCATTGTGATTAAGATGTTTAAAAACTGCAACTTCAAGTAAGAAAACTTGAATTTCATTAAAAAAGTCATATAAAATGAAAAAAAAAAAAATTAAACAAAAAAAAACTAAAATCAACTTTGTAACCAAATGAAGCCGATAGTCTTGCCCGTAAGTTACCCAAATTTTAACGATGGTTAATCTTCTGGACTGG
>QLOD02000029.1:16044292-16056138 GCA_003260245.2 Sideroxylon spinosum | reverse complement strand
TCAAACACAAAAAAATTTCTCAAACTATATTTTTCGTTGTTTTTTCGTTACACCAAATGGACCCTATATATATATATTTGAATCTTGATTTTCTTTGTTTCTCACTGTCATGTTAATCCACTTACTTGTTTGGTTTTTTTTATGTAATTTGGCGAGTGGTCTGATGCTTGAGGAGCTGTCATACGGCTTGCTCTTACATACGTTATTAGTTAGTTGAGATGGTGCCATCAATAAGCTACGTTGCTTCTAATCCATAATACTTGTTGGATTTATCTGAATTTTGCTTTCCACACCTTTTACTTTACTTTTCTTTCTAGATGATGATGATGCATTCTCATATCTTCGCTTTCCCTCTTCACTCTCCATCAAACTTGTGAAATCAGACTAAGGGTCCGTTTGGTACAGTAAAATTTACTGATAATCTCTTATACTTTTACACTTTCAAACTTTAAAAAAAAATGTTGAATATCTTTAAAGAAAAAAAAACTATATAAATGGAATTCCATTAATCGGATAGGCAAAATTTATTTTAGGATGTCAACACGAACTCGTAAGCTATCGAATAACACTTATTTTACCTATTTTTTATAAATTTTTTGTATACCGTCCCAGCGAAAAGTACCAACAGGGCTCTGACACAAAAAGCTGACAAAAAAGTCAAAAAATTCTAACGCAAAACCGTTCTAACGGAAACAAAAAAACCATTTCGATGGCTTCTCTCTCCAAAAAGTTAACACAAAAGTCAAAAAATTTTACTATTCATCTCTGAAAAACGTGGTGTACTAGTTGTGCACCAAACGTCAAAAAATTTCCCAAATCATATTTTTCACCGTTTTTTGTTGTTTTTCGCCATGCTAAACGGACCCTAATTGCTTTCCAACTCTGTGACTCCGTCCACATTGTTAAATCTCTACTTGATGAAGATTTTCTAGAATACTCTTGATACTCACCATTCGTTATTACTAAACCTGCCTAATACTGTGCACCCTCCTATCTATTTATTTATTTATTTTTTTCATTTCACTTTTACAGTATGTTTGGATGGAACATTACCGGCTTACCATCTGGATCGTGGATCGGGGTCAGGTGCAAACAGTTGGCTCATTGACTTGGAGGTTTGTGGGATCGATTGAAATAATAAACAAGAACTTCAGAGTACTAAGCTGTGATAGAAGATGAATATTACTTTTTCTTTCTTATTGCTTAAAGCAGGAAATATTGATAAGATAAATTATGTTATTTTTATTCCATAGGCACCTTGTTCCTCGTAGTTTTCAGTGGTCGCATTTCTAAAAGAGCTTCTATGCCATAGATGCAAATGGAAGGAAAACATGTAATAAAGGAAATGAGATGACATGAGTTTTTTGAGCTATTTGTTATGACTATTAGTGGGATGTGCCTCTAAAATTAGCTTTTCCTTTGGGTTACATAGAATATTCTTGTTTGTGTGGTTCTCCGCATCTAAGAGGTGCTTCTAGAAAACTGTTACCATTGTCTTGCATATGGTACACGAAGTTTAGTACTCTGTTGATGACACTCAAATTAAAGGAAAGTGTCATTTTCTTTTTCCTGTGTAATTAACCTTCAAAATTTATATGATGGAAAATTTGTGTTAGTAGGCTTCCTGCTGCAAAATTCCTACTATACATATTTCTTCATTTTAATTGAGAACCTGACTTTGTGAGACATCTTGTTATAGGGAGGAGGATGGTGCAATAACAGGAGATCTTGTGTTTTCCGCAAGACGACTCGGCGTGGATCATCGAATTACATGGAAAAGCAGATACCCTTTCCTGGTATACTTAGCAACAAGGTTGAAGAAAATCCAGGTCTCTCTCAATCTCAAAATCATAATATTTTATATTAATTCATGTCCACAACACCCCCCCAAGGTGCATTACATTGTATGTGAGCATTGTACTTAATGTCTGGTTTTGTCTGCAGATTTTTTCAACTGGAATAGAGTAAAGGTTCGTTATTGTGATGGTGCCTCATTTGCAGGGGAAGGTGAAGATGAGGTTGGTTGTAGTATGTGATATTTTGCTATTTTCCTTGCATGACCAAATCGATGCTCTATTTTGTTTGAAAAAGTAGAATTGTAGAATGAACAAAGAAATTGGGACCTTAGAAACTAGGTAATGGTACTTAATAAGTTATCAAGGGTATTACATTCCCATCTTTTGGCTACCTCACGGTGCAAATATTTATGGGGCTTTTAGGAAATAATTCCCTACCAAAAATCGCATCAAATTTTGCCAGTTTATTTAGATAAACTTTAATTAAGGAGAATGGGAAAATGGAGAAAGTAACATTCTGTCTAATAGATGCCGGTGTATAGCTTGCCTTCTGATCTAGTCCTATAGTTGTGCAACACTGTTCACGGGCATTATGCCCAGTTGAAATGTTCCCGGGCATACATTACAGTTCAATACCAACTACAAAAGGTGCTTGACGTTAGTATTTATTTGGAGTACAATACTTCGTAACTTTTCCGGTTCGTTTCTCAGAAAGAGTGGTACCTTTTCTTGAGGCAACTTGGTCATTCAGACTAAAATTTTGTCCCACAGAAGAAAAGTTACCTTAACGGTTACATGTTTTTGAGTTGTTCTAATTAGCATGATATGTTCGAATTTAGAGAGGAAAGAATGACAGAGAAAAGAGAAGAGAGAGGGGAACTGGAATTAATTTTCTTCCCTTCCTATTAGACTTCGTGAGGCTGTATTTATAGCCAATACAGCAACTAAAGGTACAACGTGTAACAAACGGAAAGTATAATGTGCAACACTAAAATAGAGGAAATCAAGGGAAACGTGCAACAACTAAAATAGAGTAAACTATGTAGTGACTAAAAAATAGGAACTGCATCTGGAGTCCTTCAACAGGCGTTTACTAGGTGGCTTCCACATGAGGAAATAATAGGTTGGAGTACATAATAGTCTCCCCCACTCAAATGGTCCTTGTCCTCAAGGACGGAAACTGGGATAGGCCTTTCGGAATCGCCATTCAGTTTCCCAAGTAGCATCCTCGATTGGGTTGCCGACCCATTTGATTAGAACTTCAGATTTCGACCGATATTTCCTTTTCTGTACTTCTCACCGAGCCAAAATGGATTCTGGTTGAGGGAGAATAGTAGAATCATCCGCCACTGGAGGGAGATTAGGAGAGATGGGAGCAATAGGCCCCAAGTGTTTGCGTAGGAGACTGACATGGAAAGTGTCATGGATCGGTGATCTTGCCGGCAATTCTAACTTGTAGGCCACAGGCCCCACCCATTCAATTACTTTGTAGGGGCCATAGAAACGAGGGGAAAGCTTAAGAGATCCACGAAATGCAACCGAAGTTTGGTGGTAAGGTTGGAGTTTGAGATAGACATAATCACCTATATCAAACGAAACCTCACACCTATTTTGATTGGCCTGGGTCTTCATCCGTTCTTGAGCAAATTGTCGATTGCACCAGAGTTCCCTTAGAACTTGGTCTCTATCTTGGAGATACTCATCCACAGCCAGTACTCTTGCTGTTCCCGGAACATAGGTCAGTAAGCTCGGTAGCGGTTTGCCGTAGACGGCCTCAAAGGGAGTGATCTTTGTTACTGAGTGGATAGAAGTGTTGTAGCTGAATTCCGCCCATGGTAACCATTCTACCCACTTCTTCGGCTGGGAGCCTACAAAACAACGAAGATATTGTTCCAATGTTCTATTGATGACCTCTGATTGGCCATTGGTTTGAGGGTGGTAACTAGAACTCATGAAGAGTTTGGTCCCTTGGAGGCGAAACAAGGCTTGCCAAAAATTACTGATGAAGACCTTATCGCGGTCGCTTACTATGGAGGCGGGTACTCCATGTAATCGCACCACATTGATGACGAAGGCTTGTGCAACTAAGGCAGCAGAGAAGGGATGTTTCATTGGCACGAAGTGTGCATATTTCGTCAGCCGGTCAACTACGACCATGATGATGGAGTGCCCATTTGCTGTGGGGAGGCCTTCTATGAAGTCCATGGACACATCTATTCATGATTGAGTAGGTATGGGAAGGGGTTGCAACAGACCAGCAGGCTTCATAAAGTCGACTTTGTATTGTTGGCAAACCGTGCAAGTCTTTAGGAAGTCCTTCACCGCTTGTCGCATCTTTGGCCAAATAAAACTCTGGC
Source organism: Sideroxylon spinosum (assembly GCA_003260245.2). Taxonomy (NCBI): domain Eukaryota; kingdom Viridiplantae; phylum Streptophyta; class Magnoliopsida; order Ericales; family Sapotaceae; genus Sideroxylon; species Sideroxylon spinosum. The sequence goes on along the minus strand of QLOD02000029.1, from coordinate 16,051,985 downwards.
TGATACGATGGAGGGTTTTATGGAACCCAAAATGGCTGCCTATAGGGAACGAGTGGCTATCTTTGAGGATTAGAGGAATTAAAGTAGAATTAGGGCTCAAGAATACCTTGCCCTTTTGGAACCAAACACCATCTCGTAGAGTCAATTTATGGGCATCTCATTTTCTGGCTAGGCTTGCATAAAAGGGATCTTTGTAGACTTCCTGTTGGAGCTTCGGCCACCAGTCCACATGTGGAATGGAAATAGATAAAAATTGCAACTCACCCATTCGAGATAAAGAATCGGCAGCCTGGTTTTCGTGCCCTTTTTTATATTCAATAGCATAATTGTATCCCAACAGCTTGGACAACCAACGGGATTGGGCAGGAGTGGTGATGCGCTATTCCAGCAGATATTTGAGGCTTTGGTGGTCTGTTCTCACTATGAACCTCCTACCGAGCAAATAAGGGCACCATTTTCGAATGGCCTTAACGATTGCAAGCGTTTCTTTCTCGTATGTAGACAACGCCAAAGGAGATCCTTTAAGAGCTGTACTGAAGAAGGCAATGGGCTGATTCAGTTGAGAACAGCTCCGAGTCCCACTCTACTTGCATCATATTCAATCACAAACTGTTGAGAATGGTCTGATTCAGTTGAGAACAGCTCCGAGTCCCACTCTACTTGCATCATATTCAATCACAAACCGTTGAGAAAAGTTTGGCAAGCGCAAGGTGGGAGGTGTGGTGAGAGCATGTTTCAGTTGATGAAATGCCACCTCTGCTTCACTATTCCATTGGAATTTTTCCTTGGTCAAAAGCCGGGTTAGTGGGGCTGCTATGCTGCCGAATTGGCGGATAAACTTTCTATAATAACCAGCAAGCCCAAGGAAACCTTGCACTTCTCTGGCCGTGGTGGGTGTTGGCCAAGCTACCACTGCTTGCACCTTGTCAGGATCTACTGACACTCGTCCTTCATTGATAATATGCCCCAAGTATTTGACCTATTGGACTCCAAAATGGCATTTTGATTCCTCCGCAAACAATTGGTTAGATTGTAGAATAGTAAAGACAGTTTGCCAATGAGAGAGTGATCTTCCCAAGATTGTGAATAGACCAATATATCGTCAAAAAATACAAGAATAAACCTACGGAGGTATGGCCGAAACAGGTCGTTCATGAGACTCTGGAAAGTTGCTGGAGCATTGGTGAGTCCGAAAGGCATGACTACGAACTCGTAATGCCCCTCATGAGTTCGAAATGCTGTCTTTTGAATATCTTCTCCATGCACTCGAATCTGGTGGTACCTAGATCGTAGGTCCAACTTCGAAAAAAACTTGGCACCATGAAGCTTGTCAAGGAGTTCATCAATTATGGGGATGGGATACTTATCTTTCACTGTGATCTTGTTAAGAGCCCGGTAGTCAACACAAAATCGCCAAGTCCCATCAGCTTTTTTTACCAATAAAACTGGAGAAGAAAAAGGACTGGTGCTTGGCCGTATAAGTGCTTCTGTAGGAGCTCCTTGACCATCTTCTCAATTTCTGATTTTTGGTAGTATGGATATTGGTAAGGTCGCACGCTCACTAGTTTTGCATCTGGCTGGAGCGGAATTCAGTGGTCGTGCAATTGTTTGGGAGGAATGCTTGTGGGAGTCCCAAAGACCTTAGAGAATTCCTCCAAAAGGCGCTTGATCTCCGGTTGGTAAGGTGGAACGGAGGACTTGGGTTCGGCCGGAGCCATCTGAAAGAAGAATCCTGTTCCCTGCAGCCCCGCACATTCTTTGTCATTCAGAACTTCAATGCTGGCACCCTCCGCAGTACGGTCAAGTCCATGGAGAGTATGGGTGGTTCCCTTATCATGGAAGGTCATATGAGGCGCTTGTAATCCATCTCAATGGGTCCAAGTATCTCCAGCCACTGCACACTCAAAACTGCTTGACAAGCTGCCACCGAAAGAAAGTAATAGTCAGCAGTGAAAGGTATACCTTGGATAGTGAGCGTGACCCCTTGACATTGGCCTGTGCAATCGATCTTTTCCCTATTCGCAACCACCACTTGTAGCTTCTTATCTCGGACAATCGGCAAGCCGAATCCAGAAGCAGTGTGTTGATCAATGAAATTATGGGTGCTACCCCCGTTGATCAGCACTATTAAGCTTTTCTTCTTCAACTTTCCCAAGAATCGGAGGGTTTGGGGATGTTCGGCTCCAGCAATCGCATGAAAAGAGATTTCAGGTAATGGTTCCCGAGTTTCTACTTCCTGAGGTGGCTCATCTCCATTTTCTTCTTCCATGTGTGGTGCATCTTCAATCATGAATAATTGCGGACGTACACACCGGTGGCCTATGGAGTATTTTTCATCACAGTAATAGCATAGGCCTTTCTGTCGGCGTTCCCGTGCCTCTTGGTTGGTGATTCGGCGGAGGGGTGAGGGCGGTATAGTGGTTCCCATTCCTGAGTGTTGGCTGGGTGTTGGTCCCAGAATTCCTGCGGATGGGTTGGAGTTTCCTCTCGGCAGTGGGGGTACCGATTGCATTCTGTTGATGGGGGTAGGTCGCTGTCGGATCTGGTTTCGCTCCTCCACCAATCGGCCCTCTCCAATGGTGTCCGCCAAGGTTCGGGGTTACTTGATCTTGACGTCCAAGTGGATGTCATTCCTTATGCCTGCAATGAAACACCCGATTAGAAAAAATTCTGGTAATTTATCTACCCAATGAGAGAGCCTTTCAAAGGCCTCTTAATAAGCAGCAACTGTTGTAGTTTGCTTCAAACGGGACAAGGCTTCCCAGGGGTCTTCGAATTCGGTAGGACCAAAGCGAAGCACGACTGCTTTGGTGAGTTCCTCCTCGGTAAGAGGTCCCCGAAATTTTGTATGCCAACGATGACACTATAGTGCAATACCCTCCTAGTGAAAGGAGGCGAGTTGTACCCGTTGATCAACTCCAATGCCTTGGTACTCAAAGTACTACTCGGCCTTGTAGATCCACCCCATTGGGTCTTCTCCACTAAACTTCGGAAACTGCAGCTTGAGTGAGGATGATGGTGAATGGTTGTCTCTAGCAGCAGAAGGTGTGGCTTGTGGATGGTGAGAGGATTCCTCCTGAGCAAAGGGATTAACTTCTGGTGGGCAAGTGAGGGAGCTTCTGGTGGAGCGCAGGGCTTGTATTTCAGTTAAGACTGTCTGAAGAGTCATATGCACCTGATCGAAGTTTGACTCATGACGTGCTAATGCTTCATTCACTTCATTGCGGAATTCCGCGTTCGTCTTCCCACGGGTATCCATGGCATAACCTGCTCTGATACCAAAATTGATATGTTGGAATTTAGAGAGGAAAGAATGACAGAGAAAAGAGAAGAGAGAGGGGAACTGGAATTAATTTTCTTTCCTTTCTATTAGACTTCGTGAGGCTGTATTTATAGCCAATACAGCAACTGAAAGTACAACGTGCAACAAACGGAAAGTATAACGTGCAACACTAAAATAGAGGAAATCAAGAATAACGTGCAACAACTAAAATAGAGTAAACTCTGTAGTGGCTAAAAAATAGGAACTGCATCTGGAGTCCTTCAACAGGCGTTTACTAGGTGGCTTCCACATGAGGGAATAATAGGTTGGAGTACATAACATAGCACTAATTCGTTCTTTTTTTCTCTGACTTAATCTGCAATTTGAAATATGTGTTGCATATCACAGTGTGAATACTTGTGAGGACAACTAGATACAGATCAAATAATGCCCCATACACGAGTCTTAGCAATAATGCAAAACATCTAGTCATTTAGGAGCAGATAGGTATCTTAATGCTTTTGTTTGACAGAGTAAACCTCAAAAGCCCTTTACTATTTCCATGATTCCATGTTGGGTGTCATATCATGCATGTCCAAATTATTTTGGTAAGGTTACAAATTAATAACATGTCGTGGACTTGGCAGGAGATGAGAAACTCTGTTTCTTTAATGTATTATGAATGGGTATTCCCCTAAACTTCTAGAGATTAACTCATCATTTACATAAATTAGTTGAATACCTTTGCTCATGCATCTAGGGTTCTGAATGAGATAATCTGCTCAAGCTTCCCCTTTGGTAGGCTTTGTAGAGGCTGACTTAAGATCAACTAGTTAAACAAAGTAACCAAGCTTCATGTTTGGCTTGTAGTTGGTTTGTTAAGCAAGTGGCAACCCAAAAGTCCAAAGCTATACAAAAATCAAGCTTTTCTAGCTTAGATCGAGCTTGGCTTACATAAAAGCTTACCTGCAATCAGTTGTAAGATAATTAAGCTTGGGTGACTCCACCACTTAGCTCAACTCATTCCTTTATAGCCCTGCAGACATCTACACGTGTTGAATTACGCCTTAGTTTGAATTACTTGTTTGTGCACACTTCTGTAAAGAATATTAATTTTGTTTCTAGGCTGCAAAACTGCAATTCAGAGGACAGCGCATATGGTTAGCTGCTATGGAAGAATTAATGTCAAAGGGGATGAGCAATGCAAATCAGGTTTTGAATTTTTCCACATTATTCATTTTTCTCCCCCATTTCATTTCTTCTTGTGATAATATGAAATCAATTATGTTCCAGGTTCTTTTGTCAGGGTGTTCTGCTGGGGGTCTTGCTTCTATATTACACTGTGATGAGTTCCAAGATTTATTTCCGAGCACTACTAAAGTGAAATGCCTGAGTGATGCTGGATTATTCTTGGATGCGTAATTACCAAAGCTCTGATAATCTATAAAAAAGATGATTGCATTGCTAAGCTTCATTGACGGTATTAATACTTTTATGTTGTACCTTTTTGGTATTGCAGGGTTGATGTATCTGGTGGGCATACCCTTAGAAAATTTTTCAGTGGTATAGTTAACCTGCAGGTACTTAACAGTTTTCTTTCTTGTCTTTGCACTTTACATATAATCTTCATTATGTATCATCTCCAACATGCATAGTTACTGAAAGACTAGATAGCATGTTGAATTTTCAATTTTAGTGATTTAGCAACATGCATAATGAAATTTAGGTATATTGATTTTGAAAATTGTTAATGTCAAACTGAGAAGCACGGATGTGGTTTTGGCATATGGTGGTGATACAAGTATGGCGATGGATATGATTAAATTTAAATATAATGCCTACAAGAAAACTAATTCAATAATTCAACATATAAAATATAAGAAAATATGAGATAGAAGATTTGTGGTTTTAGTTGTTACAGCTACTTAACCTACGCTTGCCTCAATCACATGTTTGAAAAAGAATAATAAAATAGTGCTGTATTCAGCATTAAGTTCATTGTGTCTGACATATATTTCCTTGGGGCAATGGTTGTTTGAGGGATATAATTTGGGGATTGGATAAGCATTGTACCATTTTTGACTAAGTTGACTTTAGTCCTGTATTTGGTTTACAGCATTAGAATTTCAAACTAGATTTCATTTTCCCCAAAATGAGAGATAAATAATACCACGGGAGTGTGATATTACTTATATCCTATCTCTTGCTTTGCTTCCAACTAAAATTTAAAGATCCAAAATTATTTCCTATCACATCTCATGTTAAATCGTATCTTTTTATCCTATTTTATATCTTACCAATCAAATGCTAAAAAAATAATCCCACTTAGAAAATTAATCTCGTTATATCCAATCTTACATATTATCCCATGGTATTACTTATATCCTATCATTCAATCCTTCTAATGAAAGATAGCTTGTGTTCATTTAGTATGTCTGTTAATTATGTGTTGTGTACGGATTACTTTGAGGTGTCTGTTGTTTGTGGCTTATATTTGGTTTTTTTTTTTTTTTTTCCATTTTTTTTGGCTCTGGCTTGTTTATTGCTGTCTGACCCGACAAAAATGTCGTGGTCCGGTTGGGATTTTTCATGAGCCTTAGTTAATATACTGGCCAAGTCCGAAATCCATTAACAAGGCTTGCAGGGTTCGGGGGCAGCACCTCCGAGGCAATTTGTTTTGGGCCTACCTGACCCATTCTTCTTTTTAAGATCCGGCTTTATATATGTATATGTTGGTTTATCTTTTGAATTAGTATTAAGAAAACAAGGAGAGATCCCTAGCATTTACTTGTATTGGGGTTGTACTCTTTGTACTTTTCATCTTTTGATTAACAGAATTCTCTCTGCTGTTCTTCACCCGTGGACGTACACTTTTTAGTCGAACCACATAAAATTTTGGTCTTTATTTTGTTTGATTTGTATTGTTTTCTGCAACATTATCTATGCTAGGTTTCAAACACGCGGGAGCTTCCTCTAATTAGCATTCTTGAGAGGGGATGCATAGTTGAATTTTGTTCACTTTATCTAGCAAAATATGGCCTCTGCTCCTGCCAACCATCTGTTGAGATCTTCCATAAATGGGATAGCTTCGGTGGATGCAAACTCTAGTGAAATTTGGGGCAAGTTAATTCCAGGTTGGAATGTGCGCCTCATCCCCTGATGTATAACTTCTGGTTTGGAGTTTATATTGACAAAAACCTTTAATTAAACAGGATGTGGTTAAGGGCTTAGATCCAACATGAACCATAACCAAATTTATGAAGCCGGAAACAGTATTAAGAAGGAAAATGAGAAATTCAAAAGGTTGTTTGGAATAGTTTTTGAACATATGTTTTCTTTGAAATGTGAATCATACTATAAATCTTGATTTTTGGACGTTGAAAGACTTGTTGGATGACTCGGTCAATTTATAAGTCATCACATTGCCTTTCAAGTAACTTAGTAGTTTGGTTTCCTTAACATTTTTCTTTTAGTATGGTCATCTAACATCCTTTGCATTTGCGCTCAACGGAAATATGTTTTAACTGCAACAGGGAGTGCAAAAGAATCTGCCAAGCACTTGTACCAGAACTCTCGATGCAACTTCCGTAAGTCACCTTCCTCAAATTTATCTTGGATAATGTAGGAGTTAACTGAATAAGAAAATAGTAAATTCTTTTTCATCCAATTATTCTCAAACTCACCTTGACTTTCTGTGATGTTTCTTCCTTGACAGTGCTTCTTCCCTGAGAATTTAATTGCCAACATTAAAACCCCTCTATTTACTCTCAATGCAGCCTATGATCTATGGCAGGTAATATCTAGTCTCTCTATACTGCTAAATTTTTTCGAACTTCATATTCACTAATACAATAGAATAATTGGCAATGGCTTGCTTTGTGAATCTCTGTTGGTTTTTAAGTGGCTTGAATGGAAATTTTGATAAATTAGGTCCAGACAAGTTTAGCACCCCCTTCAGGCGATCCTCATGGCTATTGGAATGATTGCAAAAAGGACTACAAACTCTGCTCATCGTCACAGATCCAGTTTCTGCAGGGTGATTCCGTCTCACAGAATTACTTAAAGTGTTGGGTTTCATACTGGTTTTAAAAATGTTGTAGAAGAATTAAATTATTTGATTAATGATTTTTGTCTCCTCTTTGGAGCAGGGTTCAGGGATCATATGTTGAATGCAATAAAAGGGTTCTCTATGTCCAACCAAACTGGTTTATTCATAAATTCGTGCTTTACTCACTGCCAGTCAGAGATACTGGAAGCTTGGTATGCTGATCATTCTCCGGTTTTGGGCAACAAGGTATTAATTGGATACAGTTATGAATCTGTAGTCATCATATTCATGCCTTTCCATTTTTTCCCTAGTGCCTTCAATTTAACTTAATAATGATCTATCTATATATATTTTAATTTTTAGTTCTCTAACATCGGATGGAT
>QLOD02000029.1:15982542-15993256 GCA_003260245.2 Sideroxylon spinosum | reverse complement strand
TAAAAAGATCAAGTTTCCTAAAGACAACAAGCTTCCTAAAGTGCCAAACTTCCAATCATGTACAAGTCTAAACAAAACAAAAGTCAAAGTTGGCACACGCGGAACACACGGAGGAACAACCAGTACACCTCGCAGGCAGGGCGTTGGAAGCCCGAGGGTTTGCCCCCTGCTCAATAGGAGCGTGTGGGTTCGCCCCTATGATGGTTCCAAAACAGTAAGGTCTGCAGTCAGGAAGATGGATACTCGAGGCTTCGACCTCAAAGCGCAGGCACGGCGCAGGATGCTCGAAGGATCGAGTTTTGAAGATTTTATCTGTAATTGTTTCCTATTATGTCAATGTAGGGCAACTTTATGTAACTCTATATATATGACCCTGACCTAAATAAATAAAAGGTCTTGGGGAATATAATATAGAGAGCTAGAGACAGATTTTATTCTAGAGGGTTTTCATATTCCTTCTCTAGCAACTGTTTGTTGAATTCTCACTGTACGTTCTGTGCGAAGTAGAAAGCTTACTTGTAGGATTAGTCGAATGATTTGAGCAAGATCGTGAAAGGATTCATGCGAGTGATTCGTAGAGAATTCAAGTAGGTTCTTATAACCCGTTGATAGTAGGATTTGTTAATAAGAGATTTTTCTCCCTGAAAAAGAGTTTCCTCGTTATTCTCTGGAGTTAAGTTAATAATTCTGTGGGTGTTTGCTTGATGCGGTATTTTTGACGACCTAATCTAGACCATGTAAGTAAGAAAAATAGTTGGAAATTTAAAACTACAATTGCACAATAAATCAATTAAAGAGAAGTATTTGAATATCAGTAACTAAAAGAATGGTGCATAAAATAATCATTACAAACTCAAATACAACTATGGTGCATAAAATAATCATTACAAACTCAAATACAACTCAATCGTCACCACTATGATTGTTTACAATTCTAGTGCAAACTCAAATACAACTCAATCGTCACCACTATGATTGTTTACAATTCTAGTGACTTGGGTCCAATGTCCGATATTGAATATTCAGATAATAATAAAAATTGTACTATGGTTAATCACAATAAAATTAATATAATAATATAGGTCTTGCATATTTTTTAGCTACTCATATACAGTCACAGTTGGTACCTCTACAATTTAAGATTAGACCATAAGCAGTCAATATCACAATAACATAATATAACTAGATGAAGAGTTCTTCACAAATGCACATCTTATAAAATTGTAGTCTTATAAAATTGTAGTATTGTATTTTCACAACTGTATATTTCTAATTTGGTCCATATTTTGATAAGCAAAACACGTATATGATGTTTAAACTTATGTAGTAATTATTACAATAAGTTAAAATTTTTTTAAATTTAACAGTCATAAAGATCATTATAATAATACACTGGTTGTTACACAATTCCTCAACAGAGGAACTATTAATTTGTTGAAGTATACCAAAAACAATTAAAAACCAAACCAAATCAAATCAAACTTTTTCCCACTAGGTGGGGTTGGATATATGGATTTGACGCCGCCAATCAAATCTGTCGAAAGTCATGTCCTCCGTTAGATCCATAGAGATAAGGTCATGTCTAATACTTTCTTTCCAACTTCTCTTAGGTCTCCCTCTTCCTTTCCTACTCGCAGTAATCTCCATACTTTCACACTTTTTAACCAGTGCCTCTGTTGGACGTCTTCTAACATGGCCGAACCATCTTAAACGATTTTCTCTAATTTTATCTTCAATTGGTGCTATTCTTATTTTGCCCCTAATCTCCTCATTCCTAATCCTATCTCTCCTTGTGATCTCACACATCCATCTTAGCATTCTCATCTCCGTAACTACCATCTTCTAAATATGATTATGTTTTATTACCAAACACAATTAAACGAGATAGAAAATTATAAATATAATAGAATATTATGACGATAACATTTAGCATACCAATTACAATCTTGTTACTATGAAGTAGTGGAGTAGTGAAGCTAAATTATTACAAACAATTAGTTTTTCGTGATTCTTTAAATTCAAACTCATGTTCTACTTGTATTTAAAGGTTTGAAATTAACTATTTTTCTTATATTTTAATAGTACAGTTTATTCTCAAATCAATTTACTTGAAATTCATAATGAACTAATAGACAAAATTGATATATAACTTAACTAGCAGAGTTTAATTTAATTACATCTTAAATAAATAGCATTAATTTTTTTTTAAAATTTATAAATACAAATACAACTTTAATTTTTATACCTTATATTAGTTACGTTTGATTGGAAGGATTAGATGATGGGGTATAAGTAAACCATAGGATATTATATGGTATTAGATATAACATTGAATAAATTTTTTATATAGGATTATTTTTTTATTATTTGATTGGTGGGATAGAAATGAAATAAAAGATGTAATTTGACATGATATGTAATAGGAAATAATTTAGACTTTTAAATTTTGGTCAAAAATCTGGGGCTATGATTGATTTGAGAGATTGAATGATAAGGCATAAATAATATCATTAGATAATATATGAGATTAGATATAATATGGTATTAATTTTTATGTTGGATTATTTTTTTAGTGTTTGATTGATAGGATATAAAGTGGGGTAAAAGATGTGATTTGGCAGAAAATAATGTTGAGCTCTTAGATTTTGACGGGAAACAAATTCGGATGTGAAGTATAAGTAATACCATTCCCCCATGTTATTAATTATCTCTTATTTTGGGGGATATACCATTCAAGGTAGACTTGTTATCCCTAGTTTTTACAAACCTAAACAAAAGATGTTGAACCCCACTAGACTAATAGTCCAAGGTCCCCTTTTTTATCCATAATTAAACTCAACCTTACAGTATTACTTATCATCCAGTTTGGAATAAATAGTTCAGTTCAAAGTTTCAATATTGCAAACTAAACACAAAACTAAAGTTAACTTAATAAAAAATGATAAACTATTAATCCAATTCTCCAAAGTAATAATCCGGTAAACACGACCTATGCGAACTAATTCTATTCATCCTTACAAAAGATAAAATAAAAATAAAAAGGGGTGAGGAAAAAAAAATTTTTTTTCTTTTTTGACAAGGATATTCCCTGCTAGGTTGGTCCAAGTAGTATTATGACATTGGTGCAGCTCAGAACAGCACGTTAAAGGTGGGGGACTGGAAGAAAAGACGACTCGATTAATTTGCAAGAGAGGATCACTATGCCAACTTTGGGCTGTCCAAAACCCGACAAATTAGACAACTGTGCCCCCAAAAAAGAAATTAGGCCGTTAAGGCTATGGTCCCCGCATTAAAGTTTAGTCACTTTTGGAACCACCACTAGCTAGCTAGGATGCAAGTAGAAACAAATAATTATTTTCCTATTTCTAATTATTGATTTATATATATTATTTTCTTTGGTTAATTGCTTAGTTAAAGGATTAAAGTATTCCAACTTCACTCTTTGACAGATCAGTTATCATGTGAGCATCAATCAACACTAGACTGTTTCTGCTTTTTCCCAAGGAGTGTGGTTCTGCCTTTTTTCTCAGCTTCCTTTTGAGCTTTTCTTGGCTGTTGCCAACCATATCATTCCTTTTCCTTTCTCCACCCATCTTTTCTTGTTTAATTTTTGATCCTTAATTTGAAACCACTCAGAAGGGTCTAGCTCTCTCCTCTCTTGAGTTCAGCAATGGCTAGTGAGAGCACTATTATTGCTTCAGATCATCCTACTCCTCCAGAGGTAAGCTTCTATGTATGCCTTCTGAATCTTGTTTTGTATATAATTATATATAGTTATTTATGTTTCTAAATTAATTGATGAAAATTAGTGGTTAAACTTTGTCAGTTGAGGAAGACAGGTTTTTGGTTTATATGCTCACTTTTTGGTAGAATCAATTGAATCTAATCCAGGATTATGAGGTATTGAGCAAGACCCACATTGATATGCTTTATTTTTTGATTAATCAATTTTAGTAGGATTTTTGAACAAGGCCCACATAGAAAACCTCCCAATTTAGGTCTGTTTATGTTGGAAAATCAGATTGAACATCTTGGTATCAGACACAACTCTGAAGAGTAAGTTCCTATATAAGAAATTTTGAAAGCTTTAATAATCTTAAGGCTATTTTTGTTAAGAAACCCAACAAGAACAACACATAAGACGTAAACTGTGACAAGATCTAATTGAAAACTCGAGGAGGACCTTAAAACATAGGAGTTAAGGCGAGGGATGTCCATTTTTTATATGATACAAGTAACATTTCTCATGAGCAGATATGAAATAACTTTTAACAATTCTCAGTTCAAATTTAGGATTTATACGTTCCAGTGGGAAATATTTTTCTCCTGCCCATTGACAAAATTAGGCATGGGTTGCAGGATGGTAGATAAGAACTCTCTTTCCTGAGAATTATGATCAGAAGTAAACGATATTTCCGTTTTTAAGATGTCATAATTCTAGGTTTAGTTCAATATGAAATCAGGATATGATGTCTGTAGAGCAGGAGTACTAACTGGCACTTATTTATAGTTGCATGCTTTGTCCAATCCAAAAATTCTTGAGAGTCCTCTTACAAAGATAAAGTTTTGTGTTATAATGATTCAAAAACGTTTAAGATCTAGCAAAGAAACCCTAGCTGAATGGATGGCTGATATCAACCATCAGCTGTTCATCTATGTTGGCCCCACTGTATGTCCCATTGTTTAGATCGAGGACTTTGATCCAACACCAAGCTCTTGCTAGCAATTCTCTTGTTGCTTGATCTATTACTTTACATTTGGATGGCAAAGAAATAGAAAATTTTGATATAAAAGTAATATGTAACGAAATTTGATTGAAGGAAGTTAAAAAAAGTTTTTTACTTTTTATAAATTTCGGTAAATTTTGACACGCCAAAGAGCACCAATATATATTTTACACTACATTCTTTTTTGGTTTACATAGGAAAGTTCATCCAAATGCATTAGGAGTCTTTTACAAGTTATAGGAAGCTTCAAAATCGAATTTTCCTCCAAATACTCAGTACTTGGGATTTGTTTTGTTATTAGTTCTATATTCCCTTGATTTGCATTGGGTTCTGTTTGAAAAACCATTGCGTTCGAGTACCACAAGAAAAGAATATTGCTTTGTGATGGTTAGTAGTTGGTTCACTTTCAAATTTCAATGCTAATTTTTCTTTTTTTTGGTGAATCTTTGCTTTCTTTCTAGCTTTAACTTTGTTAAAGAAACTATCTTTTAGAAAATATAGATACTTCCCTTCTTCATTACTCCTATTAGTTTCATGATCATCATTTTTCAATCATTGTAGCAAGTCGAGAAGGCGGTCGAAGAAGTGAAAAAAATTGAACTGGAGGAGGGTTTGCTTGCATCTGTGAGCAAAGAGCAAGAAAAGATGAAATCCGAGGAATCACCATGTCAGCCTGAGTTGGAAGAAAAGAAAGAAGACAAGAAAATTGAGCTCTCTCTGCCCGAAGAGGTAAACAAAACTGATGAAAAACCAGACCCCTCTAGCGTTCCAAAATTAGTAGCTGACAGTACTAAAAGCCAACCTGAGGATCAACCAACAATTGAGTCTGTTGAACAAAAGGCACAAGAGAAACCAGAAATCGAGGCTGTGGAGAAACTACCAGAAGGAGCACCAAAGATTGGGGATGATTTTGGTCCATCGGTTGTGGCTGACAGTGCTAAGAGCCAACCAGAGGATCAACCGACAATTGAGTCCATTGAAAAACAGCCTCCTCAAGAGCAACCAGCTGCAGTTGAGAAACAACCAGTAGAAGAGGCCCCAAAATTAGGGGATGTCACCAAATTGGATGTAGCTGATGGCACTGAAATCCGACCCAAAGAGCAACCGCCAAGTGAATATGTTGAAAAGCAGCCACAAGAGCAAGCGCCAGTAGAGGTTGTTGAGAATCAACCAAAAATAGGCGATACCTCAGAACCATCAGTTGAAGCTGTTGCTAAAGCAGAGCCAGACGAGGCTTTACTCGTCAAGGAATCAGAAACAGTTGTGGTAAAAGACACTGAAAAATCAGAGGGAGAGCCCAAAAGAGAAGAAAAAATTGTGGAACCAGTTCCTAAAGAGGAAGATAAACCACAAGAACAGCCTGAAGCTTCCAAAGAAGTTGAAAAAGAATGTGTGAAGATTGACCCTGAGGAGAGTGTTAAGGTTGAAATAGGAAAAGAGGAAGAGTCGTTGGCTGATAAGATGGAGGAACAAACCGCTAAAGAGGAACTTGTAGCAAACGAAAGTTCAGATCAAAATACACCAACTATTGTGGGAGCTCAAGTTGATAAAAAGGATGACGGAGAGGAAATTGAAATTCCAACTGATGCTGTCACAGAAAGTGTCAATATAGACGATAAAGAGAGAGCATTGAGTGGAACCAATGTAGTTGAAGAGTTATCGAAGGAGGAAGCTACGGAGTTGGGAGGTGTTGAATTGGAGAGTGAAGGAAAAAATGTCAAAACTGCAGAAGAGAAGAAAGTCATAACTGAAGGATCAGATGACAAAGTCGAAGATGTGAATGGCTCCATCTTCCCTGATGAGGTCACCAAGAAATCATTGGAAGGAGAGAATACATCCAGAGACATTGAACCGGTTGCTGAAAATAGAGAAGAAAGCACAAAAAAAGATGAGATTGTCAATTCAGTTAAGACAGAGGAAAATGGAGAAATGGAAGAAAAGGTAGAAGAGTCCCAGAAATCTGAGGCAGAAGTGAGGGGGAAAACTGTACAAGCCAATGAAACTAACTTGGAGACCGAAAAAGAAGCCAGCGAGATTGCAAAACCTGATGTTCCAAAAGAACAGGTTTCAAAAAAGCCTACAAAACAATCAAATAACATCATGGCCAAGGTAAAGCAATCCCTTGTGAAGGCAAAGAAAGCTATCATCGGAAAATCGCCCAACTCGAAGCCAGTCTCTTCTGAAAACCAGGGTGACATTAAAGAGAAATAATTTTGGCAAAGGTCCATGAATCCGAAGAAAAGAAAATGCCGAGCATTTTTATGTCTGTTTCCTGTATAGTGAATTTGTTTGGTTGAGCAGTGTTTGGTTATTTGCTGTTGGCTGGTTTGCCTGTGTGACTACAATGCGTTTATAGAGACATATATACTGGGTTGCTTTTGCCAAGATTGTGCAATTTTAGGAAGATGATTTCTTCAGTATTCATTGAAGACCGGTGTGTATAGACCCTGTGTTGGTGCTGTCAATAACAAGCAGTAAAGAAGAACTTTTCAATTGTTTGTGAACTCTGATGAAGCACAGATTTCTGTTAGAGCTTCTGATTATTGTTTTTGTTTCATCATGTGTAACTACTTTGAATTGTATTTGGGAATTCAACAAGTCATAAACAAATTTTATTTATTTATTTATTTGTTTATTTTGCATTGTTTGTGATTAAATTTGTTCAAAAGCTAGTCGTCTTGGATTCAACTACAAGTCCCCATTTCTTGTACTTTCTGCTACTTAGTTGCTGAAATTGATATGGGTGTCACTGTTAAATTAAACTACACCATTAACACAGTATTTTTACATGTTTCGAGTCTTTCGACATCCATTTAAGAGAAGATATTTACTAAATGAATCAAACTAGAGAAATTACAAAGAAGAACTTCACTCAAGCACTCAAACTCTCTGTGTATTTTCTCTCTTCTAGCCACACAAGTGCTCTCTTTCTCTCCCTCTCAATTTATACACACAAACAATTAAGAGAGATTAATTAGCAGTCAATTAAAGGTTGTAACTTAGCTTTCATAACAGCCACCATTAAGCCATAATAGATGACCCATCATTGCTTACCTCTTCACCTTCTCACCTATGTGGATAGGATATTTTATTATCTATTGACCTGATGTAAAAAAAGCATGTAAAGACAGTGGGATACCATGTTTTAATTTGATCTAAACTTGACACTTTGTCCATACAAGTCCGACCCTGGCCCTTATGGATGGACTTGTTATGATTAGACTTGGAGACTCCCGATCCTAAACCGACTAGACTTTGACCCTACAAATTGAATTTTATTTATATCATTTTTTTAATTGTTTATTTACACTACACTAAAATAGACAATGGGTATAAATATTTTTGTGATCTTGAGGATAAGGACTAAATTAATTTTCTAATTCATGAGTGGAATATTCCAAATGCCTACGAATCTATAATAATTATTGGTAGAATTATTTATCTTTAAGACCAATTGGTTAATTATTTTATTTCAAGTTTAAGTAATAGATTAATTTATTTTTAAAAAATTATTAAAAATGCATTGGGGTAATGGGTCAAAGTCAAGTTCAGAATTAGACATGCCTGACCCCAGCTCGACCTGATTTTTGTAGAAACAGTCATGTTTAGGAGCATACCGGATTGGATTGACCTATTTTACATGTCTGGTAAAGATATTAAAAGAATATAGTAAATTCCATGAAGATCTGTTGAATCCTAATCACATTGTATCTATCAATACTTACAAAGATGTCCAGTGTTTCAATTTAACCACGTTAATTAGTTTCCTCCCATATTTAATTCTATTGCTTGATTGATTTAAGTGGATAACGGTGTAAATTCTCCACAATTTTTTTGTTTTAGCTGCTTCTCCCCTTCACTAGAAAGAGGAGCACTGATTCCGCGATATACAAGTTGTACATAATTCTAGAAAAGCTTTGGCCACCTATACTTATAACCAATAATCATTCAAAGGTGGAGAAAGGACAGATATACAAGAAGTCCAAAGTTCTCTGGAAAAGCTTTGGCCACCAACACTTACTTATAACCAATAACAGATGTGGATCCCGGGACAAAGGCTTTTGCTATGCTTTGACCAAACGAAGAGAGTAATTACTAGGCCCCATAATCACATGCAGCAAACACACCAAGCCTTGCTGTGAACTGGACTAAAAAGAAAAGGTTCTGCACAGGATGTGCATGGGTTGTCTCGGAACCAACCCGTTAATTTTATAAACGAGGATAATTTCAGTACATAGAATGAAGATAGGAACACGATATGCTTGTATTTCAAAATCTAAAATGATAAGGGATAGACTTCTCATAAATTCGCTATATTACTAAAATGCTTTGATAAATAAAAGTGACTTATTTTGAGGGAAAAAAAAAGAAATATTAAAAAAATAAAACAATGTAGAAATTTATGAAACTAAATAGAGTTTCTATTTGATACTAGAGATGTGACACAATGTATGTGGTTATCACTTTATTTGTGGAATTTGATCAGAGGTATAAAAGTAAAATAACGTGGTGGTTAAAAATTTAAAATTTTGTAAAATAACTTAATTAAGGGTAGTTTTTAGAAATTATTTGATTTGAAATTTGAATTTGGTGAAGGATAGAAGGGTATTTTAGGTAAGTTAAAAAGTTTCACCAAAATTAAAATTCCATTAACTATTAGGCTTCATTAACACCCCTAGTATTTCTTTTATACAATAGTATAGATAAATCTTCACTCATTATCCATTCATAGAAGTTGAAATTTGTTGGTTATTGTCACAGAATTTGATATCAATTCATTACTTTCACATGTCTTTTCTAATGAACAAATAATATAAAATAATTTACCCTCATCAACTTTACTGTATAATGTTCCCAACCATGTTCTCAAGTTTCGTCGTTTATTTTTTACATTACTTAATAACCCTTGAGTGAATCTTTTTTTTTTTTTTTTTTTCTTTCGGTCCCCTCAAATTCCAATTCCACTTCATGTTTATCTTATTCTCTATATTCTTGATCTGATATTCTACTCCCACAATACGTAATGGGTTATGGTTCTAGGATTTAATTTATTAACCTCTAGGTGAAAAGAGGACAAAGGACAGTCCGGTGTACGAAACTCCCACCTATGTGGAGTCCGGGGAAGGGTCGGACCAAATTGGATATATTATACACAGTATTACCCTACATTGTAAGAGACTGTTTCTACGACTCGAATCCGTGACCACAATGTCACACGACGGCAACTCTACCGTTACACCAAAACTCCCCTTCAGCTGAAAAAAGGACCAAAAAAAAAAAAAAAATCCAATGTTTGTACAAACATTTTACGTCCAAAGGACCATTCACATGGTTTGTTTGGAGAATAGTGCGAATATAAAGTGTCTGAAAAATCACATGACTTGCTTGACACAAGGAAACTTTATAGTTCCATTGCATTCATGATGTCCAAACAAGACAAGGTATTAACAGACAGACAATGTAGGTAGATGGTTCCAGCTGCAACAACAAAAGCTGCAAAAATCGACCTACTGGATTAGTCAAGAATTTCCAAATAAATCAGTTTGAGGACTTTTTGGAACAAGAAATAGCACTAAAAACTATAACCACGCTAGTTTTGAACAAATCATAGAACCCGATAAAACTTTTAGATAGGAAACTAGAACCATTTTATGAAGTGAAAGAGGAGAGGAACGTGCCTGCTTGGCCAAAACATGTATGGACAGATGCTGTTTCATTAATTCAAAGAATAGTCAACACACGTCCAGAACACAGTTCTAAATATATTTAGTAGGAACTTCATGAGTCATGTATGCTAATATACACAGAAAGTCTGAAGTTTCTTCAAAACACCAAAAAAAGAAAAACTTGTGTTCAACTTGTACGTTTATAGCCTACCTAACCAAAAAAAGAAAAACTTGTGTTCAACTAGTACGTTTATAGCCTACCTAGATTCAGACCGTTATGGCGAAGTTCCCACCTCATTCAGAAACTATAAGGACACTTTC
>QLOD02000029.1:15970485-15982442 GCA_003260245.2 Sideroxylon spinosum | reverse complement strand
GTACGTTTATAGCCTACCTAGATTCAGACCGTTATGGCGAAGTTCCCACCTCATTCAGAAACTATAAGGACACTTTCTAACTGAACGATACTTGGCCAGCCATGAAACCAACAAGAAGGTTGAAATGCAATAGCCTACATGTCAAATTCCAGTTCTCCGATGACAAAGTTTAGCACCGGATGTTGGACAACCTGCATATACAAGTGCAAATTCAGTTTTCAAGATATGGTGTATCTCAAATTTATCACTCCATTGGTAGATCAAGTGAAAGGAATTTGTGCTATACATATCCACTTACAACCTGGTCTGCTAGGTACAGTATCATTTTCCTTGGTCAAGCTAACATTGCCACTGCTTCCAACATCTAGAGGTAGATCCTTTTTAAGCGCCAAAGACGACTGTTCACGACTCTCATTTGTTGCCTGATGCTGGCATTGAAAACCCCACAAGTTTAGTGGACCTCAGCCATACATTTTATCAGTAACAAGAGAATTCTCAATTAATAAACAGAATAAGAAGAGTTTGTCTCTCCAAGAGCACCCCAAAAGGCTCAAGGAGAGCCCCAATGAAGAATCGAAAATTTGAGACCCAAAAAAATGAAAATGTAGTCAGGACATAAAATGCATAAACATGGCCAGCCAAAAGTCACATTCCATTTCAGAGTAACATAAATCATGGTAAGCATTTCACAACCAGATATAGAATTCGTCTTATAAAAGGCTTCTTTGTAGCTTTTTACCCCCATATAATTTAATGCTATAAGTGGGTCTCTAATATTCTCTTGCAACAGTAGCCAAGTAATACCAAGTTTGAGTATCAAACTCTACATGTAGTGGTTGAAATAAGCTAGGCAATTCTGTTTCAAAAAGAAAAACTGTAATCCGAACTCTCAATATTTTCTTTCAGGACATATGCTGTGCCACTGCCTACTCAATTTCATATATGAGACTTAAGTAGTCCCTGCATGGTCAAAAGAAAATGAAAAATGAAAACTATGGTAGTAGTTGATAAATATCAAGAGAGAAAGAAAAGTGACAACCCTTGTGTCTTAATTTTTAATTTTTTCCTTTTTTTTTTATTTCCCTGAACTGTTTTATCAATAATTGTGACTGTGTAGTTGGTAAGATTGATGATACCCACTTTAGGGTGAGTTTTGGAGGCTCTGCGGAGATTGCAAATCAAAAATAGAAGAAGGGAAATTTCGCATCTAATTCATTTTTTTTCTTTTTTCTCAAGTGTCTTGTATGGGGTAGAGGAATGGAAAATCTTTACAAGACATTGAAATGCCTCTGTATAAATTGAAAGGATTTTTATTTTCAACATTGTATAAGGGGTTTCAGGGAGGCGGAGCCAGATTTGCAAGGTATTTTGGATTTAGTAAAGAACATGGGGCTTTGATTGTGTTTTTGAGCTACATTTCTTTTGTACTAGAGCAGCATCCCCTTGATGCCTTTTAATAAGCTTGTATATATTTATCCAAAAAAAAAAAAAGACATGATTTCTGGAAGTGCTGCATATGCAATTGAATTCATGGGCTCTTAGTTTTCATTCAACACGTAACTCACCATACACATATTTAAATATTCTAAATTCACTTTTGTAAATATAACTATGTGAAGAAAGCACAAACCTGACTAGATGTCTGGTTCATTGAACTAGTGGCATCAGTATTTTGCATCACTTTTGTGTTAGTATTCTGCGGAAAGTCTTTTGAAGTTGAGGATGGAGATGAATTTGGAACTTCCGGGGGAGCAGTCATCCCAGAAATATTCAATCCCATGTATGAACTTATGGGAGGTCCTCCTGACAAAGGAACTAAAGGAAAACGTGGAACTGACACAGGAAATCCTTGACCAGGATGCCCAAAAACCTGAAGGTTAGGTCCAGCAACCCCTTGGAAACTAGTTGGCCCAGAAATGGGTGAGAGACGTGGGGCAGGAAAATGTGCTCCGTGCATGGGAGGGCCCTGCATCATAGGGCACCCAGGAGATCCACCGTTCATGTCCATGATACCCATCCCAAAACCCATTCCCATCCCCATTCCCATGCCAACACCCATTCGTGATAAATGCACCATCTGAGCTGCATGTAGGTGCTGCATTCCTGTTGGAAACATCATTGGTGGCATATATAACCCAGCTCCCATAGACATCATCTGCAGAAGGATGAGATGTGAAAAAGGACAAGGTAATAATTCGATTTGGAAAAGGACATAGTTGATTCTTCAAATCTTTAATTTTTTTATTTTTTATTTTTTAAATTCAAGTAAAATAAAACATAAATTAGTCGAAAGGAAAGACAATATTCACCTGTACTTGAAGTTGAAGTGTCTTCAAATACTCAATGGCTTCATCAAGCATTGAAGCTTTGTCCACCTAATAATGGAAAAATGAGAGTAAGCCATCTTAAATATAATAAAAACAATAATCATGGTATTTTTAGCGACTGTGGCATGGTATACATAGATCATTAAGATTGTGGATTTGTGACTGAGGCTGCCATTGCCACTGTGTATTAAAAAAAAAAGAAAAACAGAAGGACGTCCATGTGCCCAGTACACAACTGTGAAACCATCAATTGACACGGTGCACACCACTGGGAATGTTCTTTTAAATCATGCAATACTTTTTAAATTCAAAATCAGTACATTTCTAATAATGGAAAATGCAACTCCACGAAACAATTCTACATTTTAGGAACCAAGTTTAAGAAAGGAAATGGAGGTAGAAGCTCCTGGATATTAATTTTTTATTCAATTTCCATGAGACAAAGTTAATGTTTGAAACTCCAGGTGAATTTCTTTAATTTTACAAATTGCACAAGATTACAAAGCAAGTTATTTAAGAAATAATTGTGTACCTTGTTGCAGTTGGGTATGAGTTCTTGCAACACGCGCATCTTTTCATTAATTCTATCTCTTCGTCTCTGTTTATAAACAACCAAAATTTAAGTACCAACATATTATCTCCATATCCAGTACCAAGTATGCAAATAAAAAAGTACCCATGTCATTATCAACCCTCGGGGTGGATGTGCTCACCCTTTCAGATAAGTTGTGCACTTCTGCCGCTCGGCTTCTTTTGGAACCTGAACCTCGAGCAGGAGCTGCTTTTCTTATACCTACTGATTCTTCTTCAACATCCTGCACATAAGTTTGTCCTCATGAAAAGAAATGAATGAGAATGTCTTAAATGGAATGGGATAAGCCAATATTTCAACATACTTCACTTCGGCCTTCAGAGTCATCAGTCTCTCGACCTTTTCTTTTCAAATTATGTGTCGGATCATCAGAAACTCTGTCAACACTATTGCCAGAACATACAGATGAAGCAGCAACAACTGGTTCTACAGTCTTTTCACCATCTGGCATTTGTTTAGATGCAGTTGCACCAATTGCTTGATCTGGCAACATGTCAACCTTAACGGCATCGTCTCGACAAATAGTTCCAGATCGTTGAGCAGTACAAGTCTCGTCAAGTGGCTTAGCCACCAATGGTTTTGAATCTAGCTTCGGCTGCACCAAACTAGGTTGGCTATGGGAGATCATTTCTTTTCTTACACAACTATTCAGATCAGCAAGAGTGGATTCAGCAAGATTACTAGTAGTCCTAGTCGCCTTATTCTTGTCTCCCATCCCTTCAATGGCCAATGCAACATGGGTGGCCATTGCACCATTATTTTGATGATTAACTCGAACAAGAGCAGCAGGCCTGGAGAAGTGGGAGAAGTTCATAATGCCAGAGTTGCCATTAGGCAGTCCTGAATCTTGCTTCTGAATCTTGGCACTAGGAAAATCACCTGCTGAATTGCTGGTACTATTGCTAATAATACTTGAAAC
The DNA here is from genome assembly GCA_003260245.2 of Sideroxylon spinosum. Lineage (NCBI taxonomy): Eukaryota > Viridiplantae > Streptophyta > Magnoliopsida > Ericales > Sapotaceae > Sideroxylon > Sideroxylon spinosum. The sequence goes on along the minus strand of QLOD02000029.1, from coordinate 15,978,604 downwards.
CCCCAATCCAAGAGATGGAACTGATGTTTGACTTTCCTGGAATGACCATGGATATAATTGGCCACTCCTTGATCTTGCAGACTCACCAACTTCTGAAGAAGAAACCTTGGGTGCATTCGCTAGCTCTGAACTCAAAACGTTACGTACAGAAACACTATGTGAACTCCTAATTGTCTGATTACTAGTATTTCTCTTATCCACTGATGCAAAACTACTATGGACAGGCAACTCATTTGCACTAACACCAGATAATTCAGGCAATAATTCAGAACAGTAATCGTGTTGTAGAGAATTATCAATGGGATAGTTCAACCAAGGCACCACATCATCATCTTGGTCCAATCCCGCTTCTGCCGAGGGCACTGCTGCTGCAAAATCATTCAAAACAGAATCTATTGCTGCAAACTTCCCCATCTTTGAATTGGTGGCATTCCTTATGTCTTTATCTCGAAGTTCCGGAGTTTGAGATTGAAAACTGTTAGAAGTAGAGGTTCTCTTTGCTCTATTTGACTGGCCTTGCACCACAATCTGTCCATTTTCCCATACTAGTTCAACAAACTCATTCTCAGGTCTGCATTCAATCCCATCAAAAATTTCTCAACAAAATCAATAACATAATAAAGAAATGATACAGAATCCAAAGAAAAAATAAGGGGCTGGTCTCTGTTAGAGAAACCGTAACAGTGGAGACCTAAAATATACTAAATCAAATCAAACAAAATCAAACTTACACAGGAGTTAGGTCAGTTAAACAAGTGGTTGTTTTCTGCTGACCAGATTCAAGCCTTCCTCTAGCCATTCCACATAACTCTGACAAAGGCATGATGAAGAGTTGAAACAACTACTACAAAGTCAAGACCCTAATTTGAGCACTTGGCCATTGTTAGTCTCCTCCTACTTTAACTGCTGCACTTGTGAAATTTACTGCCAAAGCAGTGTAACATCAGCCAAAGCACAAACGGACTTTGAACAAACATCTACGACAAAATTTGGAGATTTCAAACACCGACCTGTACATACATAGGCATATATACATAAATTTTACAGGGGAGGGGGGGAGAGAAAGAAAAAAACCTATTTTACTTGTTATTTCAAACACCAACCTGTACATACATAGGCATATATACATAAATTTTACAGGGGAGGGGGGGGGAGAAAGAAAAAAACCTATTTTACTTGTTTCTTGTTTGGGTAGCAATAGAAAATTAGTGCAAGCAACAACAAATGTAGTAAACAGTCAAAGCCAATTATTTAATGGCAGCTTATGATACTAAAGAAAATTATCTGATAGGTGTCCTTTTGAGTTAAACATTTATATTTTATATTGTAAATTCAATCATTAAAAGAGAAACCCAGTTAAACCCAGCTAAGATTTCCTAAATCAACCAATATTCTTAAAGAACCCATAATTTATTTTATCAATTAGCAATTTGGTCATATTCTCAATCAATCAATTCAAAGGGAAGAGAAACTAAAGAAAACAAACCGACCTCTGCAAACTAAAATCAAACTTCCAATCCAACCCAAGACCCTCCAAAATCAGCTGAAACTACCACCCACTAAAATCCTGCCAAAATCATAACAAAAGATTCAACTTTTTTTCTTTCTTTTTTTTTTTTTTTGGCGAAAATCCAAGTCCTACTCCAACCTCGTTTCTCAATCGTCAAAGACTCTTACAACAAATCAATAATCCAGACGCATTACATTGCTTTCCCAGAGCTACGCTCTTGACGGCCAAGTTGCCTTTGATCTCCAAGCAAAAGAATCCAAGTTCTCAACTATATGTACAAAAATAAAGAGGATCCAAGGAGCAGTAGGAAACGGCGAAAGGCTAGCAATTTGCAGCCGACCCAGAAAAGAAGGCAAACACGATGCTTATATGTACTAAAGAAAATGCTTTTAACCATGGTTAAAGTGGGGGTTAACCACAGTTTACTTTGAAGATCTGTCTGTATTTTCTTACTAATGTGTGTGTTGACCAGCCCATACATACATACATTTTTTTTTGTCGTAACAAATTGTAACCACACATACACATTTGAATTTGAACCACCCACGGAAGCCAAAGCTTTTACTGGCTCTCTTGCATGTGGCTTGCTTGGTGGGTTGATCATTGAGAGGGGTGATTTTAGTGGAATTATTTTTTATTTTGTTGTTGAAATGATGAAGGTCCTGTTTGAGAACATAAAAAAATCAAAATTTGCTAAAAATCATAAAAAAATTCATATTCTCTTCCGATCAAATTTTATCACATATCATATTTATGTCAAATCTTTATACTTTTACTGTACTTTTTTGTTAACTTTTTATAACTTTTAATAAATGTTGGTTTTTTTTTAATCTACCCAAACAGGACTATAAATTCCTAAAATTATTTTGGGTTTTCTCCTTTCCTGACCACCATAAGGCATTACTGACAGTATTGTTGCAATACATATATACATACAACATACAGTATATAATTTTTTTAACAATATTATAAAAAACTAAAAATACATATACATACATGAACCTCTCAATACATATATATTCACATATGAACTTTTTAATAGTATTATAAAAATTTAATGTTGTACTGAGTTTATCTATCTAATATAAAAGAATGATGTTTTACTATTTATTGATATATAATTGTCTTATGTAACATTAATGGGTTTGGTTGATCATCCGAAAAGAAGGTTTCGTGCTTTTGACATGATTGGTAAAGCTTAGTGTATATATATAACCTAATCTTTGTGTATGCCTGCGTATACACAAATTATTTTGAACTGTTTTACGGATACAATCAGCTGGTTATGGTAATAAGGAAGAGATGATGTCAGCTGCGTGTTGCGATGATCAAAAAAGAACAAAATGCAAAATAACTTTTGGATTTTAAGATCCTAGTATAATTTTGTGGTTTCATCGTGTGTTTATTAACAATATAATGACAATTATCTTTTCACGCATAGTATTTGATCAATTTTTTATTATTTTAACAAACAAGGAAAAAAATTCAATTTTAGTGTCATATTATGTCCAAATACTCGATTTTATCTTGGTATTTGCATTTAAATATTTTAAAATAATAATAATTAAATGAAATAATTACTTTATTTTAAAATTGTATCAAATTACGGGGGCGTTTGGCGCTACGAAAAACAGAGTTTAAGTTACGTTTTAGTGTTTGGTACACAAAGTTCAAACTATATTTTTCAGAGATAAATAGTGAAACTTTTGGACTTTTGTGTTAACTTTTTGGAGAAAAAACCATCGGAATGATTTTAGGTTAGAATTTTTGAACCTTTGCATTAACTTTTTTGAGAGAGAAACCGTCGGAACGGTTTTTGGGCTCTGTCGAAACGGTTTTGCGTCGGAACTTTTGGACTTGTATTAACTTTTTGGAGAGAGAAATTATCGGAACGGTTTTTGGATTCTTTCGGAACGGTTTTGCTTCAGTCGTCTAGAAGGAATGGAGCAATGGAAAAATTGTCGAAACGGTTTAGTACTTTCCATCCGAATGATACACAAAAAATACAAAAAATAAGCAAAGTGTGTGTCATTTGATAGTTTAGGAGTTCGTCTTCACATTCCAAAAAAAATTTTGCCCATTCGATTAACGGAATTCTAGTTATGTAATTTTTTTTAAAAGATTTTGAACTTTTTTTTGAAATTTGAGAAGGAAAAAGTGTAACAGAGAATTTCAGAGATTGTCAAAGATTTTCGACAAATGTTGGTGCACCAAACACCCCCTACACTTCAGCATGTTGATATAGTAATGTTTATACTGAGTAAAGTATACAAATTATCTCTACAATTCACACCCATTTTATTCTAGTCCTTGATTATAATAGTCGGATTCCTATAATTTAGGTTTAAGGTATAATTGGTTATTTCTATCCAGCACCATTTGTGTAAACCATTAAAATGAAGGTAATTTTGTCATTTTGCATCATTTTTCCCCAGTATAAGGCACAGTCACTATTAGAAGCCAACCCAACTCGATTTTCTTGTTCTTCTTCAACCAAAGCCTCCATTGATGGCTTATACATATATATATATATATAGTTTTCTTTTCTTAAAGTTTTTTGGTAACCAAATCTGGAGGAATCCAGAATTTTGCCGGAAACAACAACCCATTATGCCATACAGCTAAAATATCATACAAAGAAAAAAATTATTTTGGAATCAAGTATAAAGTTAAGTGTCAATAGCTCAAACACAAAAAATTATAATTTTGAATGAATAAACATCGAATTGAAATAAAACTTTTCTCCCGCAAAGATAAAACTTTACCTTTATAGCCAATTGAGACAACCCCGTTGAATCTAGAGACACAAAAACAAACTGAGAATTCTAATCTGATAAAGATACTTTAACTTCTCTCTTTTATCACATATACATAAATACATTTAAATGCATCATACGACTATATATTATTTGAATTCGTTATTCAACTCTTGAAATCTTTTAAATTCATAAATTCCAATAAATGTTGATTCTATTTTCATTTTTCTATTAACACAAAAAATTATAATGAAAAAATCAAAATAAAAATTTACTAAAAATAAAAAAAAATAGAAGTCAAACACCTATCATTCATTCGAATTCAATGTTCAAAACTTCCGTTACACATCAAAATACTGGTTTAATTTAGTATTGAGGAAGAAGGATATGGAATTACGTTCATTCTAATAGTTACGTACGAATGATGTTTTACAAAATGACCTAATTACCTTAATGGAAACTATAAGAACTCAATTGCTATAACTAAAATTAAAGGGATTAAAATGACATCAAACATAAATTGAATAAGTGATTTTTATACTTTATTTATTTGTATTTTTCCATAACAATTTTATTTATTTATATTTTTCCTTAACAATTTCGTATTCATACTGATGGACGATATTGCGTTGAAGTTTTTTTTTTTTTTTCATATTGGATTTAATATATCGTCAGCGCAATGATGATAGTAGTGATGTGTGTAGGACATCCCTTTGAAGTAGTTGTAAATCAATAATTGTTCTCGTTGGTACAAAGAGTATAATTGACACGTGACAAGATTGGGCTAGTGTTCGAGGAAGGCATTCCTGACCACTTAAAACGAGAAGAATGAATCCCGCTACCAAGATGGTTATATTTGTTCGTTCTTGACCATAAATACATTTAATGGATTTGGTTCATTATTTACTATTTCATTACGCTTAGTTAGACGCTAACTTTACAAGTGATAAACGGATGGGACAATTGCACACTCACATCACAAGCAATCCTCTTACTAGCCTCAGGCGTATTTAATACTAAGTGACGTTCATTTAATAAAATATGATGGGTATTTAATGTCTAGCACACCGTCACAGCAAAAGACTTTCTATAAAGAAAAAATAATGATGTTCTTTTCTAATTATTTGTCATAAATTTATTTCGGAATTCAGATTGTAAATGGGACACTTTATGCAAATTCAGGTATACTTACTATTGTTCATGAAGTGTTGTCAATTTTCTTTCTAATTCCCTCGAGCCGTTTCGGACTTAATCATCGGAGGAATTATGATTGGGAACCCTCATCAACCCTTCCTTTGATTTCTTCTTCCTTTTCAAGCTTAAGCGACCTTCTTCCCATGGACATGGTTAGCATGATCATTAATATTTTTTTATTGCTAAACAGTTCTGTTATATGAAATGATAATAAGAACTTGCTTTCTTTTCCTTTAAACATGTAATCCAATTTTATCATAGCACAGAGCCCTGCCACGAGACCGAATTTTCATGCATTGTTTATTGTAATTATACAATTTAATTTTGTATCTATAACATTATCATCTGAAGAATAAAATAAGGAAAGGTTAATTACTTTTTAGCTATAATATTATATTGTGATTAATTAATGTGAAGACCTCAGGTACCACACATATATGTGTATATGTATGTATGTATTTATGGATTTGTTGTGCTTATACGTTGTAATAAACTATTTAATACACTATTAGAAAAAAAAAATTTGGTTACGGTTCAAAACAGTAGTTAAAAATTAAAAAATCGTAACCAAAAAGCATTGGTTACGGTTGGTTACGGTTCATCAACGATAGTTTTTACTTAATAGCAAAAGATTCTTTCACTACGATTTATTACTACAATCGTAGATTGATTATGACAAATATATTATTAGATACAACATACATGAATATTATGATTATTGTTAAATATTTGACTCCCTATTTGATTACACTTTTGTTGATAATTGACTAATAATATTTTTTTTACTTCGATGATAAACGGTAGCCAAAAATTTTAATACTCAAAAGGTTTTTATTTTTTTCAAGTAGTGATATATTATAATTAATGTAATAGGTCACTAAAATATGTGGCAGCTGTTACCGACCCTTATGCAAGGGTTTCCAAAACTACGGCTTCATAGGTTTTAATAATTCTACTTTGCCCCTACCCCCGGGATGTCAGACTTTGTTTTCTAATAAGATGTATTTACAAATAATCAGCAAAAATAGCTTAAAAATGAATTTTCAAACATATATTGTTTAAATTGTTCAGTTTATTTGTTTAATTTATTTCAATTAATTTAGAGAATATGTAAATTTTTTTTTATCTGGCGTCAAAAATTAAAACCGAATTTACTGTATTATAAAAAAATTATATATTAAATTATAACAAAAACATTAAAACCAAACAAAGATATTTGAAAAGTCTTTTATTTGATTGGTTTAATTTTTTATTTCATAAAAATAAAATTATTTTAATTTAGTTGAATACATTTCAAAATCAATTCTTGCATTTAGAGTGTAAAAAATTTGTGCAAATTGATAAAAGTTAAAGTTTTATAACTTGACAGTGTTTAAAAAAAAAATATTTATAGAAACTTATGACATTTTATTAAGCTTCAAACGGAGGCCTAGTGGACAGATGGTGACCCTTCGTCTAGGAGAATGAAACCCATATACTACACACACTAAATAAACAAGATATAATGAGAACAATACAAACTAATTTCTTTTTTTTTTCAAGATATTTATGAATCAAAGAATTATTTAGTGGGAAGGTCTATAGTTTATCTGAGAGGATGACAATTCCTCAGACGTGATGAGACAGATATTATTGATTCTTTGCCTTGAGGGTTGCAATAGCAAGAAAATCCCACCTTATCTTCTTATACCAACTTGTCGGGTGAGTTGGAAAGGGAAATGAAGTTTGATTTCCCCACGGGGGCCCTCACCGAACCAAGCAAGGGGAAATGGGTTCCTTCTACGTGGACATTTGCCTGACCCACCACGGAGGAGGATCCGGTGCTATCAAAGCGGGGTCCTCTATCTTTTCTCTTTATTTCTTTGGTGCATTTGTGTACCCCCTTTGGCCCACTTTGGCCAAGGGGTGGGAAGTTTTGCTTGAGAGGCTCAGATTTGGCCTAGAGATTGATTAGGTGTGTGCATTTCAGGTGCACTTCACATGATACCGCTCCCATGTGTCGATTGAACAAATTTCTTTTGACCTACATCTGAGATGAACCCACCTGGTTGGAGTGTACTGCTTGGCAAAGGACCCAATTTTTCAAACCACCAGTCACGTATATATGCCATGTAACTTGGATTTGCAAGTAGTTTTAGTTCGTCCATTTCAAGAAAATTGACAACGACTCAAGAAATCTGTCCCAAGAAAAAGAAAAAGAAAATATAATTAATAAGAAGAAGCATGGTCCAATGAGAAGTCATAATCGGAACAATTGGTTTAATTTGTTTGTTTTTACAAAGAAAAGTACCCAAGACATGCACAGAATAAAATATTATCGCACGTACTCAACACGTTATCTTATTAATTTTTTGTATAAGATTAGTATATGCAGAAAGGGAATGAATTGAGGAAAACGACCGATAGAAAATGTTGATGGAAAAGACTTCAACAACTAAAATAAGTCAGAAAATCTTGGTATTCATAGAAAAAAAAATTTATAGTCAATGATAAACATAATTTATTTGTTCATGTTTCTTTTATAGTTATAGAAGTAAAATAACAAGTGATTCTGAGCGGCAATAGATGAGGTATTAAATGCCCACTTTGAAATGCTCAAGTTTGGCAAAGATGTCTCTTGTACGGATCACATATTTCATCTTATTAGGCTTAGAATAAG
>QLOD02000029.1:15863059-15875932 GCA_003260245.2 Sideroxylon spinosum | reverse complement strand
AAGCAATGGTACAGGAAAGCAACCCAACAAATTTAGTTCTATGAGGGTTGGATTGGAGTTAGTGAAATTGACATAGATATAGATATAGATATATTTCTACTTTCAGCCATATTGAAGGGTCTTTGTGTGTTTGGGTAAATGTAAGGATTGAAGAGGACAGACGGGGACGAGGCAGAGCATGAGATGGGACTTTCCTATCAACACCTCTTATTACATGCTTGTGTTGTTGCTCTTCCCCTGCACTGCCTCTTCCCTGGCTCTCCTCTCCTCTCTCTCTCTCTCTCTCTCTCTCTCACACTCATTTCCACTTTGTTATATTTTTAGCAGCTCTGTTTCTCTTTAATTTTTGACCGTCTCCAAACTTGCCCTGAAGTTTTTTTGCAGGTGGTAACAAAGGATCAGATCACTGCGCCCTAATCCAATTCACCACCATGAAGTAGTTGTAAATTATGCAATGCAAATTCAGCCGTTGATGCGTTTGATCCTCACAGTATTTTCGCACACGTCAATGGTTGGAATTGCACAGTTGTAATCAGAAGAACAGCATTTAGTCTCGAGTATAATGCGAGAGAGATTTTGGGAGTGTTGCACGTAGTAAGCTCGATTTACGGCAACGCGCGCGATGACCAAGTAATCCGTGCGGTGGGGGGAGATTCAAGCTCATGCCCATTTTAAGCTATGTCAGTTCCGTGACATACAATCTGGACCGTTGATTTTAAATTCAACGGTCCAGATATATTCATATTTATTTTAAATTAAAATAATATAAATACATCTAGACCGTTGGATTAAAATCCAACGGTCCAAGATTAATGTCACAGGCTGACATAGTAAAAGCTATGTCAGCCTCCCCTCTTTCTTTTAATACTCGATGCACGTTGCAAGAATTGGTCAAGAAATTATAACGGAGCATTACTACATGATTTGATGTTTTGGTTTGTGATAATTTATGTTTCTGATGCAGAAACGAAGTGACAAGTTTAACGAGAATGCAATCAACGGAGTTTTGATGGGATGTTTAATTAATGTAAATTTATAAAAATTATAATTTTATAATCAGTGTGGTGAATAACATATCTAAATTTTATAAAAATTTGAGTAGTTTTATAAATCTTCAAACAAGATCTATTTTCAGTTGTTATTGAGAAGACAAGATTGTACAGTTTTATAAAACTTTAAACACAGTCTATTCTTAGTGGTGTATTGAATTTGAATCAAAGAGATGGGATTAAGTTCAAAATGGATGATACCTGAAAGTTTGTAAGTAAATTTTACTCTGTAAGGACTTCCACATATTCTCAGCGAGAGGAACTAAATGTAATTGAGCCAATACAAGATATTTATAACTCAAATTTGCAAGACTTCTCAACTATTTATGTAAATTACTAATAGTCGATGAAGACAAGAACGTTCAATGATTACTTCATCTTTGATTCAATTTGTTGTCATAATCTTTAACTGTTCTTATCGCATTTACACAACATGCATTTTCAATTGAGTATAACTAACACAAACTTTGGAACAAGGTGAAAGATTTTTTTTTTTTTTGAATGTATTGTTTGTATATTTTGAAAGAGAAATGGTAGAAAGGTTTAGTGTTGATTTAATTATTGACGGGTCTTCTAACATAAAAGATCGTTCATTTTTGTATTTCGACCCCTATAATGCACAATCCCCTGAACCCTTCACTCTTTTAGAATTAAAATTTTGAAAATACATTTTTGTCATTTTAGAATAATTTTATTAATTTTTTGTATGTGAAAATAATATAAAAAGAAATTACATTGGCTATCCTCAAAGATTTAATAGAACAAAGTGCTTATGTGATTTTTGAAATCATACGCACTATTCTTACCTTCTAAATTTTGTTGCATGTTCCTCCAATGCTAGTTTCCTTCAACATTAGTGTTTTCTTAGGAGTGATGACGCATAAATCAACTTACAATGTTCTAAATAGAGGCCTAGACAATTTGATCGTTAAATATCAAAGGCATCACCATTAAAACTATACCAACCATGTTGCTAACATCATTTTAATACCGGATACCTCAAAAATAACACGATAAATTCGATTATTGTAAGATTTTTAGGTAAAATCCAATTAAAAATTTATACACGTAATTACATAATTGAGTCAAATATTAATATACATTTCACAAATTATAATTTATGAATTTCTGATGATCTTTAAATATTCTTTAAGGTTAGATAAATTATTCAATATTCAAAATAGATTAGAATTATTAGAAAACATAAATCATTAATCAAAGGGATCAGGGGTTATCAATCAAAAAAACACAATTAAATTAAGAGAAATTTTTAATAAAATCTAAAAAATAAGCATAATTTTTATTGTTCCAATAAAAAATATTTTTGAGAAAATTTATTTACTCATATTTAACAAAATAATTTTTAAAAAGATATAGCTTAAGACAATAGAGTCTAACTGTAGAGTCTGTTTGAAATGCTAAATTTCAATAAACCAAAAAAATGTAATTATTAAGTTGTTGAGTGTTTGTTATATTTTTTGATAAGTATGAAAAGATCGAAGAAAGTTAATACCAATTAAAGAAAAATTAGAGAAATTTCTCATAAATTAAAAAAATTAATTATTTTTAGTGAAAAGTAAAGTAAAAAAAATTTAGAGAGAGACAAAATTTTTTTAACTAAATTTAGCACTTCGAACTCGTAATATCAATAATTATAATATAATGGCATGGAAAATTGGATCCGGCTACAGGGCATATCGCAAAAACCCGGCCACATTTGGATCGAATTGCGCTGTTGAAGTCTTTCTATCTTTCCTCATTTTTTCCCTCCTTTGCGTCTGCGAGGCTGCAACTCCGTCGAAATTCATCTCAGAAACCCTAGCTCTCGATCTCTCAATCTTTCAATCTTCTACATACATTCCACATTCTTCTGTTCCTCTCTTAAAACCCTAATTGATGAAAACAAATTATATATGTTTATACGCGCACATATATCTTCTTCTCTACTCTGCCCTAGGTTTATATCTCAACTCTGCTCTCTCTCTCTGTCTTCTCTTGAAATGTTGCGTCTTTGACGACCAACGATGGTGACGAAGCAAGATTCCATCCCCGCTCCCACCCCCACCGTGTGCGGCAACTGCGGCGCCGAGGAGCGGCGGCTCCTCCACCACGTCCGCCACCGCGGGATCTTCCGTCGCCTCTGCACCTCCTGCGTCCTCAGGTTCCACCCTCAATGCTTTTGTCCCACCTGCTTCATCGTATACGATCGCTCCCCGCCCGGCGGCGACACCGTCAACTGCTTCAAATGCTACTCTTACTCTCACTCACACTGTGTCGGCGCGCTGGTTGCCAACCCCTACGTGTGCCCGCTCTGTGTAAACCCTAGCGTCCCTATTTTCAACTTGAAGAAGGTGAAGGACGGAGAGGGCAAAGGCGGGGATGATTTTTGCAGAGAAATTGATAAGAAGGCGGCGAAAATGTTGCTTGCGGCCGCCAGGATTGCGGCGTCTTCGATGAGTAAAGCGGCGGCAACAGCGAGGGGAGAGGCAGAGAGGCGGGCGAAAGAGGCAGCTTTCGCGAGGAAGAGAGCGAGGGAAGCTTTGGAACATGTGGCCTTTCTCGTTGCCAAAGAGAAGTTGAAGCACAAGGAGTTGTTGCCAGCGGAGGTTTCAGGGTCTGGTAATGTGGTTGCTCGTGAGAGGAGTCAGAAAGGTGGTAATGCTAATAGTTTTGGTGTTGTGAACGCGGCTGGGATTTCGGAGCAAAATCGGGTGCGTAATCATGTTGGATTGTATGGTATTGATGGTCAGAACGATGTTTCGGCGCGGTTGAATGCTGTGGGGTTGAGGGAGGAGAGGTTGCAAGGATTTGGGAGACAGAATACAGTGCCAGAACCACAGAATAACAGTGCAGTAATGTCTGTGGACTGTAATGAAAGGTTGATAGTGAACCCGGATTCCAACGTTGGAGGCCCTTTCATTCAGAATAGTGAAAGCGAGAGGTCTGTTAAGTTGGAGCAAATAGAGAAAAATGATGCACAGGGGGAGAAAACGAGCAATGGGTTGTATTCAGTTTCTCCCGTAGGAGATGAGCAGTGGCATGGGCAAAGCAACAATGGTAGGGAAGACACAACTGTAGCACTCAACAATAGTTTCTGAACTATATGGTTCATGGGCAACATGATAAACCTAAGGTGAGAAATTTTACTTTAGTGGTGCTTTTAGCATAGTAACTAATTTAATGAAACATGTTCTTATTGGTTACGTATTATTGTTTGAATTGCAGGTGTATGAGTTGTCCAAGGGTAATTCTGGGGTTACTTTCATGGGAATAGGAGTAAAATGAGATAGCTTCATTCAGTTGTGTCTGCTTGACCAAGTGATGTTTTTTCTTTTTTTCTTTTGTTTTTTTTTTTGGGGGGGGGGGGGTACATGTTGTCATTGTAGTTTGATGCTTGGTCTTATGTAGAAATGTTAAGAAGATTTTGTACAATTGTATTCTATCTTCATTGGCAAAGATAAATTTGATATTCTGTGTTGTGCTGTGTTTCCCTAGTTTTTATGTTCTAAAATCTGTTTTATGCATCACTCTTGTCATCATTCTTGATAATTTCTCGAAAACATCGGAATTGTGTTTCTCTTAAAGAACTAGACGTCCGAGATAGGTGGGGCTTAGGTGATATCAGTTCCTGACGAGTCTTGTGATGGACTGTCAAGAGTTTAGTGGATTGATTAGGGGAGCTCATGGAGCCAACATTTGAGATTCAATGTGCATTTTTGGTTGAGTAGGACTTGAAAAGTGATTGGTGGATTGGAGGTAAAAATGATTAGGGATCTTGGGTCATTGTTTGTGTTCCTGGCAAGAGAGACAACAACGAGATTTCAAAAACGACGATTGAGCTTTATAGGAATTCCATTGCTGTGGGATCAATTGTTGCCTTGGGGTTGTTGCTTTAGAGAGGGCTGGGAACTTAATGGTGTCTGGATGAGATTAATTGGGTTTCTGTTGCATGCATATGATGCATCAGTGTTTCAGGAAATTAGGATATTTGTCGGAGCATTTTGGAGGTGTAGATGATCCTACATATCAGGGGGTGCATCTTCAGTGGGCCAGCCTAAAGATTAAGGGAATGAGGTTACTTTGCCGGTGTCAGTGCATGTGATAGTTGGAGATATTTGTTATGAGTGGGAAGAGGTCCATTTGCGTCATGATTTCTGCGTAGAGAGATGAACAAAGGAAGCAGGTAGCAGATACTGGTGTCAAAGAAGAAAGGGGGGGTGTGTGGTGGAACAATGTAGGGAGATGAACAAAGGAAGCAGGTAGCAGATACTGGTGTCAAAGAAGAAAGGGGGGGTGTGTGGTACAACAATGGATGGTGCGTGATGGTTGGTGGCAATTGACCAGGCTAGCTGTTGTAGAGTCAGAATCGAGGCGTGAATCATTTGTCAAGAGCCTCCGCTGATTCTTGAAGATCAAGTTGAAGATACTGGTGTTTTGGACTTGGAACTGGGTCGAGCAAGTGTTAGGGTATTTATATGAAGTTAAAGGTAATAAGGAGAAGTCCAATATCCAATTTGAGTATTCAGGGCAACCCAGTTAAAGATGGCGTTGATAATTTTGAGTTGGGTAGGAAATTATTACATATAGGTCTGATTGAGAACGAGAATGCTTTAGAAGATTGGAAACCCAGGTGGATAGTTGGCCTCACTTAAGTCCAATACAGGTATGCCATACAATTTTAATTTTTAAGAGTTGATTAATTCATTTGTAGAATTTAGAATATCTCTTTGTTTGAAAGATCACATTTTTGTTCCTTTAAACTTTTGGCCTTTCTATTTGTTAAGAACCTTTTTTGTTTCATTTCTAGATTTATGGTTAGGTTTGCTTAGGAAAGTTATCCGTTTATAAATCTAAGTCCTACTTAATTATCACATTAGTTAGTGTTGCATTTATATCCAGGAATCCGAAGATGAAGAGAGACACAAAGAATATCACTACTGTGTAAACAAAAAGTTTAAAAGTAAGCATTACACAATCTCCAAGATCATTTTGGTTCAAATCCGGCTCGGCCCAATAATTCACCAATCTACCATGAGATGGTACAACCCCTTGTCCTTCGTAAATACGCGATACGGAGTACCAGGAAGAGATTAATGGGTCGATGTAGATTATCAATGCCGGTGTTACCTTTTGCTCCTCAATGTTTTGTTTTTCTAATTCTTTTTCCTATATGTCTCCCAATTGTTGTGTAGAGACTCTTAAGAAGGCAATCTTTTTTTTTTTTTTTTGACAAGTAATCAATTTTTCAAATTTTTTTTTTTAAATAAAGCATCAAGAAGATGCAAAAAAGGACCAAAGGTCGTGTTGCATTTCTTGTCTATATACAAAATCACAAAAGGAGAATAGTTCCATTTCCTTATCCCCCTCTAACCAGTTGTATAAAGCTTATTGAGAAAAAAAACAAAAAAAACAACTCGTTGACATATACAGTGGAAATTCTGTATCTGTGAAACTTCATCTGTTCCTCTCCTCCTAAATTAGTGAAGAATATAAAATGGGATTTAAAAAAAAAAAAAAAACTCGTTGGCATATACAATGGAAATTCTGTATCTGTGAAGCTTCATCTGTTCCTCTACTCCTAAATTAGCGAAGAATATAAAATGGGATTAAGTTCCAGATTCTTCTACCTCTGCTAATTTTCACTCTCCACCAAACCTCCCGAAGCAATCTAATCCTTCTTTGAGAAGCTCATGATATGCCGAATCTCAATAGGGGCAGGTCCCACAGCTTCCTTAGCCCATGAACAGTCCACAAAAAGATGGTTGTAGACTCAGATGTACTTTACAAGCATTGTCTTTCTTGCTAGATTATCAATGGTTAGTATTTTTCCTTGCACTGTGCATCACACAAAAAATGTCTCTTTTGGGTGGGGAACCACTTACCTCCATCACAGGAATTCCATCCTTCCACTATCCACCCTAGCCTTGTAAATGGATTTAACCTGGAACACGTCTGTGACTTTGATAAGGACCACAAGAGTTATCTTCCCTACCCCCTGCCTTAAAGGAATACAGTAACTGCAACAAACGTGATAGATTGTCTACTTCTAAGCCGTGCAAATCTTTCCTCAACATGGTATCCCAGACAAAGCTGTCTCCTTCCATACTGCCACAATCTTCGATGGTAACTTCTTTGTTCTGAGTCAGGGTGTAATATCCACAAACTCTTCTCACTCCAAAATGGGAGAAACAAAAGCAGCACCCAACGCTTTAATGCTTTTCTACACTCCCACCTCGTGGCTGCTTGTGATTGCTTTGGCTATCCACTTGTCCTATTCAGTTCCACATTTTACATAAACCACCCTCCTCCATAGCCTATTCGGTTCAACTGAAAATTTCCATCACCAGTTCGCCTACAACACCTCATTGACTCAATTCTTCTAACCCCTACCCCTCCATCCTTCACCGGGCTATACACAGAACCCCAGTTTACCAGATGAATTTTGATTACCTCCCCCAGCACCCCCCAAAAACACACACACTCTCTCTCTCTCTCTCACAAAAGAAGTCCCTTTTGCAACTTCGCCAGTCTCTTTGCCACGCTCATCAGAAAGGGAAAAAGGATGAAGTAGGATAAGGTGCTGTTAATTAGGGCGACTCTGGCCCCTTTAGAGGTAGGTTTTCTTCAACCCCACGAAGATGTTATTGGAAGTTGCTGATCACGTCATCACACGGCTAGCTGGATTTATGAGGATCTCCCAAAGGTAACCCTAAATAGCGCTTTTTACTGCCAATATTGCACTCAGAGTCCCTTATTGGAATCAACTTTGTCTTCCCCCGTGTTGATATGTAGACAAGGAACCATCTCAAAACATAAAAGGACACATCTGAGATGCCTTGTCTGCAGTGGATTCGCTCCATAAAACACAATTGAATTGTCTGCAAACAAAATTGTGAAACCACCACCACCTCAGAATTGGCTCCCTCCTCCCTGAAGCTGTCTAGAAAATGTTCTCCTTTCATGAATATCCTATAACCAAATGAAAACAATGGTGGGGGAGGGGGGAAGAGGGTCTTCTTGTCTTAGGCATTTGGGATGAATTGAAAAAACTGTAGGACTGCTGTTGACCAACACAGAATTTGACATTATTAGCACTATAAACCCTCCTATAACTAGAAATGGAGAACCATAAGATGTGAGAGAATTTTTGATAAAATACTATGTCTAAGTTAGTAGAGCCAATCCTTGGTAATGTAGAGTTGGTCAAAATTCATCGTAATACTATTTCTGAAAATGTGTTAGTGTCCTAAATATATTAGTGCTGTATTTTATTAAAAGTGAATTGAGCATATTAGTGCTAGTGTAAATTCAAATTTAAGGAACCTCAACCCTGTGTTTGTGATTCTTGTTTTAGGTAAAGTTCTTCACAGACTAATAGAGAGAATGGAATTGTGATTGATCAAAAGAAATGTCTTGAAGAACTGAGGAAAGCTAGAATGAATTAAGAGGGTGCCTTTGATTGAGCAGACAGAATAGGAGTTGCCCTGATCGGATTTCAGAGTAGAATAGAAATTGATGAGGCTGTGTCATTGAGGATGATTACCTTGGGTCGTCAATCATATCTGTAATTGCTTCCATATGGAGAATTGTTGAAACACACATGAATTGTAGAGAGAGAAAAAAAAGTGGATTTTTAGACACAAAGGTAGGGAAACATTGGGAAGAATCATTTCTGTATTTGCTTTCATATATATACGTATATTTGTTCATGGCTTGTTCTGCTTGTTCCAAAATGTCAGACCCACTGAAGAACAGCCCTCAACCCTTTCTTCTCATCTCGTGGACCCAATTTTGAACCCAACTCTGAACTCGAGTTGTACTTTATGGACGGTTTCAATTCGGGACTATAGCCTCTTCATCTAATCTCCCATAGACCAAGGTCTTCGCTTCGTTATTTGTTACTCTCCCTCTCTAGAGTACTTGTGAGTCAAGAGTAGTGTTAATACCTAGATAATGGGTGTTTATCCACGCATGGTTATAATAATGAATACATATATCTACATTTACATATGTATTATGATGTATATGGCAGTTGTATGTACTGTGAGGGGGGAGAGAGAGAGTATTTTAAAATCACTTGTGGGATCTCAAGTGGGATCCAGCAAAACGTTCTGAATCTGGATTCGATTATTGTCGTCGGGTATGATGAATTTTCATTTTTTTGTTCATATTTTTTCAAAACCATATATATGTGCTTAATATTTGTTTTTGTTCTATGAAAGGAAAATCAGAACACCGAATTTAGGCTTGATTTGAAAAGAAAAAAAGTTAGTTTTTTAGTATGATTTGGGAAGAAAAGAAGCTAGCTTTTTAGTAGTTAGTTTTTTAGTTTTTTGTTAATTTGACATTTTTGCCCTTAAAGGTTCAAAAAAAGATTAAAATGTAAGAGGATAAATTTGGTAATTTTAGAAAAAACAAAAAAATTAGCTAGCTTTTTAACTGGAGATGCCAAACCAAGCTTTAAAATGAAATAGAAAAATGTAAACAGAAAACTCAGAACGTTGACGATTTCTATCTTATTGAATATATTAAAACTAGCCACCTAGAAAAACTTGGATATGAAATATTCAATACTAGATGATTTTTTTTTTTTTGAAGTTTAATACTAGATGTGAATTAATGTTGTTGGTCTTTACATATATATATATATATATATATATATATCCCTGAATTATTTTGCCTAGGTTGAAGCAAATGTTGATTTTGTTCTTTTGTTATGTTCCTTGAGAATTGTTCATCTACCGCTCAAGCTCCAACACTGTTAGCATAGCGATAAACATTCTGACATGATGTCTTAAGGAAAGAGCTGAGGTTCCTACGGTCTGCAACAACATAGTTTTTGAAGTTCCTGTATAGTTCTAATTGGATGTTAATGTTTTTATCTAATGGCGTCATATAGCTACGATGTCTAAATCTATTAAAAACGATTCCTTAATTTTTTTTCACTTATTTAAAAAAATATACCTAATGTTGAAAGAAACTCCAAAGGTGAGACGACGAACTTTATGTATTTTATATTCCTTTTTAATTTACATTTAGGGAGTATTTGAAGTGCCCAAAAAGTGAAATTTTTTGAACTTTTGTTTTAGTGTTATTTAAAAAAAAAAATTTTTTTTGTTTGATAGTAAAAGTCGAAAATTGAAAGAACTTAAAAAAAAAAATTGAGAATATTAGAGTTTATAAGTGGTCCAAGCACCTCTTAGTCCTCTTCTTGACTTACCTAAACCAATTGATGTGCAGGTGGGTTAATCATAACTGTAAATATCGTATTGAATTTTTTATTGATTTTGTTATTGGTGTGATACGCATTGGTAGTAGTGTGCTTGGCTTATTGTTTTGAATTTGTCATTGTTAAATTATATATTTATAAGGATTGTTTTACTTGAAAAAGGCTAGTGTTTCATTCAAATATTATAAATATAACTTAATTATAAAAGGAAGATTATCAATATTATGATACTATTTATTGATATAATTAATTTAGCCTGTTTTACATTTTGAAAAAGTAAAAATAATATGAACAAAAATGTTTTTTTTTTTTTGGGGTTTTGTTATTAACATGTTATTATGTAGAGTTGTACAAGGAAGGGAAAGAAATAAAAAGTTATAATTATCATTCTTAATTTTATAAAGTCTAGGATACAAAATAAAAAATAAAAATTAAGATCAAGCATAAAAAAATTAAAATATTGTTTGGATCATTTGAGATTTGGCTAGTAAAGTTCGATACTTGTATGAAATGTATATATTAGGGATGTTAATGAAGTGAGTACAAAAAATACCTAATCAAACCAAATTTATTAAAAACCTTTAAGGAAAATACCCTAGTAATATCGAGACTAATAATTGAAATTTAATATCTATACGAGTTTTAAATGGATTTATAATCTATTTGGAGGGTCAGTGTAAATTTATACTTATAGGATGTTTGTTTATTATAATATAGTATATTATATACACATTTAAAAAATTATAATTTTATTCTTAGAATAGAAGTTTTAATTTCTTGTCCCTATGGCAATTTTATTATGGATTATTGTCAAGTGACTCAATTTTTTGAACTGATAGTTAAGGTCTGTTTAATAATGTTATCGTTTTTCTATTTATATTTTTTAACTTTTACTTTAATTGTTTTTTTTTCTAAAATGAAAATTAAAATTACATTTGAAATTGTAATTTTATTTATAATAATTAATTTTTATTATAGTAATAAAAATTTTATTTTAATAAAATATTTAATTTTATTAAATTTAACAAATAGTTGAATTTAAAAAGATATATTTCATATTAATTTAATAATTTAATTGATTAATTAAAATAATTATATTATTTATTAAAAATAATGTAATTCAATAAAAATAAAATATATTTAATATAATATAGTCTTATTACTTATTAAAAATAATTTAATAAAATATATTATAATATTAATTTAATTATATTAAGAAAGAACCATTACAATTTTTCCTTGAAATCAAATAAAAAATTATTTATTCTCACTATTCCCTAAAAAAAAAAAAAAAACAAGGGAAAGAAATATCACTACTTCTCTCTCTCGCTCTCTCTCTTTTTCTCCATACTTAGATGGCATTTAGATTTAAGGGATGATGGTCAAACTCTTTTCATTTCAATGTTGTAAGGTGAAGTGTGTATATATAAATATATATTATATCACGTACGTTGGTTTACAATCCAAAAGATCGACAACGACCCTAATCTATAAGTCCAGGATACCTTTCTTATTTGTTCAATGTTGGATGGTGGCGATTGGGAGAGTTTGTTCTGGTTTTGAACTCTAGTAAAGGAAATTGTTGCTTGCCCTATGATTTTCACCGTAGCCAAAGGTTTGGCGTGCTCTTGTGAACTTGGGAGCGCGGCCATGAGTTTAATAGAATGTGATTAGGATAAATGTTTAACAAGTATAGTTTAGAATATATATATAGGGATTGGAGGAGATTCTTTTTAATAAAATCTCGTTTGTAAGATGACTATCTTAAAAGTAATCGACTGGATTTAATTACTAATCACAATAATTTACTTGAATACAAGAATGACTTACCTGTCACATCTTAATTCTACTCAAGCTCACATGATTCACAAACGGCCACGATCTTTTTTCGTCAATGTAACTAAAATTCACCAATTATTTATGAGTGACACTTCCTACCATCCTAAATGTTCAGAATTTTTCGTCAATGTAACTAAAATTCACCAATTATTTATGAGTGACACTTCCTAACATCCTAAATGTTCAGAATGATCTTTGATCGATGGAAGATATCATAATCGTATTCCTCAAAATGACAAGGATTTTCTTTCTATGAATTATCGCCCAATGACGAGTATTAAAAATAGGGATGAGCATGAGTCCACAAGCTTGCAGGTCCATGCACTTTAGCGCTTGGGTTTGATTTTAGGCTATCTAGGATGGACGTGAAAATTTGGACATGTTGCCTTAGCCTAGGCAAAAATACGTTAAGATGTTACTGAATTATTTATATGGTTTCACCACTATCACCTATGAAGATGATAAGAACTTGATTCTTGATATTTGGTGAGAAAGAAAATAAGAAGAAAAATGAAATAAATTATTTTATTCAAGAGAAAACCCGATTCTCCCAATTGATAAACAAATCTAAAAATATTTTATTGTATAACAATCTTATAATTACAAACTAAGATTTAAATGAATGGATGTGATATTTTTGGGCAGGATCTGGAAAGTTAGGAAAAAAAAAATCTGGTCATCGTTTTTAAGGGGACAATCTCAACTGTGGATCTTTTAGATATATTTTCCAAAATCAAACCTTAACCGTTGAATAAA